>VYZT01071920.1:0-35588 GCA_013400735.1 Pomatostomus ruficeps | reverse complement strand
TAATAACACACAGCTACTCTGTGTGCATACAAACATAGAAAGACTAATTTAATAGAATTGTAAATGAAGCACTGGTCTTTGCAGGCTGCATTGCTTCCAAATTTCACAAGAGCAAGGCTGGAATAGTAAAACAATTCCATTTGAAATGCCTTTTTTTTCCATACCCTAATTGGGATAGTGAATGGAATTAAATGAAAAATACATCAGATGATCTATTGTAGCAGCTATGGGCTGTGTTTGCTGTACTCTCCCTTCTCTAGATATGAATTCTGGCTCTGGGGTAGAGAAGACACTCAGAATCTCAATCTGCTTCAAGTCTGAAGAAATACTTCTGATAACCAGTGCCTATCAAAAATAGATTTTAGTCCTAGATCACTCTCTGTTTACTGGTGTCGTTAATAAAAACCCAAAGTGTGAGAAGTACCCCTTGTCATGTGCCCTTCATTTGGGATTTGACTAAGTTTCCATGCACCGCAGCTGAAAGAAATACTGGACTAGATCCACATTTCCCTCATAAAAGTCACCTGGAAGACTGCTGGTACTTGAGAAGCTGCAAAACCCCACTAATCTGCCATATTTGTCTTTTGCGTCTATCACCTAAACCAGTTTTTTTAATCCAGATACTTGCCAATAGCTTTATAACGGACAAGGCTGAGATATTTTGAACATACTAATTTAGAAAAAAAGAATTAAATACATTATTTGTTAGCCAAAGAAATACATATTCTTTTTAAAACAGCACTTGTTAAAAATTATTGTGCACCAAGAGGCAGAATAAATACATTTTACTCTTCTTGTTGTTGTAAATGATAAACACCAAACAGAAAGCTATTATTAATCATTAAAATCTCATTAAAATCTCACTGTATTTTACCAGTGATGCTTTGGACTTGTTATGGAATCCTGAGGTCTGCATGAGACCCACTTCAATAAATCTCAACCCACCAAAATGTTTGGAAGTGCGGGAGAACACTCCTAAGGATTGAGAATGTTTATCAACTTTTGATGACACATCAGGACCCAGAAGACGTCGGTTTGATCCATTAAGCCTCACTCCATTTACAGAGCATTTTACAGGGATATAGTTTGCATATTGAAAGTTTTTTGTAAATATAAACATTCATAAATGCTTATTAAAATTTATTAGCATTTGTAAAAATAAATAAATTATGATGTACAATCCAATGCCTGTTCACAGACAAGAAAAATCCAGGGACCTGTCTTAAAACTAGAAAAAATATTTTATTTGCACAGCGCTATAAAAAAAAACATGCATGGATGAAGTATCGAAACACAATATGATTAGACAACTATTTTTTCCTTATTCCATGTAAAAAAAATTTGTGTATTTAGTGCATATTTGATTTTTCTAGACTCACCATTATTTAAAAGCTTCTAATTTTGCATAGAATGCTTTGTATCTCTTTCACTCAGAAAAAATATCTGTCCTCTAGTGGAAATTCAGGATGCTTGGGGTCTTTTGTGTGTTTCCTGTCCTTCTAGACTTCTATTGTACCTCCAGAACTGTAGCAAAAATGAAATATCAACCCACACAAACACTTTGAAAAATAAATTTTAGCAGGCTATTGTCAGAGCTCAAAACCAGCTTGCCAGAGTGGTTTGTATTGTCTTAAAAGATAATCTTACAACCAGCTGTTAATCCAGGTGATATTTTCCATAGGCTTGATCCAGTAAGCAGGTTTGTAGGTTTTTCACCTTGACCAGCTCCTTCCCTAGGCAGAGTTGGAACAAAATTCTGCACCAAACCCAGATTTTCTGCAGTTCTCCCTCATATCCCAAGGCAGACTCCCAGTCCCCCTGGAGCAACAGCTGTGGTTTGAGTTTGAAGATTCTGAGTTAGGTGCAAAAACAAATTTAAATCTGACATTTACAGAAGTTGCTGAACACACATCCTGACGCTTTCAATCTTCTCCCCACAGATGCCGGCCCCATCACAGCAGCTGCTGCTACTCTGAGGTGCTGCCTGGTACTTTGGAACAGGAATCTCAGGAACAAAGAAGAGAAAAAAAAATAAACAGGGGAATGACTTCTAATGTGCTAACATTTGCAAAACAGAATTCCAGTTGATCTGAAGGCAAAATGGAAACAAGACCTTTAAGATTAACTTTATATTTTTTCAGCATATGGCATTTTATGTGCAGAAAATTCTAAGCCTTTTCTGCTGACACAAATGTAATTTAATGAGAAGTAAGATGGTTTTGCTATTAGGCTAATTATTAAGTCTTGCACAAACCAATGATGCTAAGGAATCAGGATATTTTGTTCTTTCTCAGTTTAGGAGGACTTTGGCATTTGAATCCCCTCAGCAGCTCCAAAAGTCTTTGTCTTAATGCTCCTGTTGATGATTCAGAAATGCATTTCAACCTCTGAACTTGCTCTGCAATACAGACACAATAGTAAATAAACACAAAAATTTTAAAAAAAACCCAAACAAACACACTATGCCTATATTTCTAAACATTCCCTATAGAACTTACTGAGACACAGGTAACCAATAAAAAAAATTTCTGAGAAATGGATATTGGCACAATCTAACCTGAAAGGATTTTACAGCTCAGTGGCAGATTGGGCAGATAAAGGAAGACAGTGTGAACATAATTCATCTGGATTTTTGCAGTAGTTTTATCCCAGCACCACAGAGAAATCTCAGGGAACCTTACAAAAGAAGAGCATGCTGCAACAAGGGGTAGATGGAAAGCAACACCAAATACTACAAATGGTGTCACATAAAAAGATTGAAATGTATCCTATGAAATTACCTAGGCCAGAATCATTCAATATGCCAGCACAGGACCTGGGGAGAGAAAAAAATTCTCAGCAGGTTTTTCAAAGTAGCAGCAAGACATAACTTGAGCACGGATTTGTTTTCCTAAGCTTATGTTTTTACCCAGAATTTTGCGAAATGCTTGTCTAATAAAGATGAGGGAAAAAATGAAGAGATCAAGTCAGAGCAAAGAGAAGCATTTAAAGATTACCCCCATGTCACTTTCTGTAGTAATATGATTTCTGGTAGACCCTTAAATAAAGGAAATATTGTCTTCAATGCTTGAATGTTCATGATAAGCAAATCTGAGGTGAATATGCAGGAGAGACAGACCTGTGAAAGGATGATTTCTATTCCTATTTACTAACTTAATGCCAGTGATTTAAAGATTATCTCTTCTGGCTCTCACTACAGAGGAGAAAAACATTTTCCAAGAATTCTTTGCCACTTTGTTCCTGTCTACAGGAAATGTGAACGTCTCTCTTCACCCTGGCCCACAGCTCTCACTGTTGCATTCAGACTTCTTGTCAATTCCCAGACGTTTCAGGGGCACTCCTGTTTGCAGCAGGAATATTCACGGATCTGATGCAAGGAACAGAGAGCTGATGTAAGTGGAGCTGGCTGGAACAGAGGTGGTGAGTCAGGATCAGCACGGTTCAGCTGTTGGGGTCAGGGCCCCATAAACTCCTCTTCACACCCTGCAAAGTAGCAGCCACAGTGTCCCAGGGCAGGATAAGAGGGAGCATCCTCTTGTCCTGACTGCCAGGGATGGCCTGAAAGGCATCTGAGAGGAAGTCCTTGAGAAGCTGCTGGAGTTATTTAGCAGGAGCTGAGGAATGAAGAGCAGACGCCGGGTGAGGCTGCTGGAGATGAACAGAACTATCAGTCACCCAAAGGTGCCCAGGGCTGTCACGCTTTTGCAGCTAGATGGCAGTGACAGTGACAAGACCAAGGGAACGCCTCCTTGAGGAGCACTGTGGAGCTTGCCATTCCCATCTCCCATAGAGCCGGGGCAGGAGCCACGAGAAACAGGAGGCACAGATCTTATCAGGGTCTCAGCGCTTTGGAACACCCGCTGCTGTCCTTCCAGGCATGGGAAGGATGCCTGATCCCCAGGCTGACCAGGACAGAGGCATTTCTCTATTCTCAGATGCCTGAGATGGCTCCAGAGTGAGGGAGAACAGGACTTGGACATCTCACTGTAGGACAGCAAGATGTCACTCAGACAGGCCCGCAGCAGGAGGAGACCAAGCTCCAGAACATCTATGGAAATAAAAGGTGCACAAATCCATGGGTCTGGATGAGATACATCCATGAGACCTGAGGGAACTGCCTGGGGAATGGCTAAGCCACTATCCAGCACATGTGAGAAGTCATGGCAGTCCAGGGAAGTTCCCACTGAGTGGGAATGTCGGTCAGAGGGCTGGAGCACCTCTCCTATGAAAACAGGCCAGGAGACTTGGGGTCATTCTGCCTGGAGAGCAGAAGGCTGTTGGAGACCTTTTAGCAGCCTTCCAGTGCCTAAATAGGGCTACAAGAAGGACAGAATTCTCACAAGGGCATCATTGAGAGGAAAGGGTTAAAAGTAGAAGATTTGGTGAAGAGGGAATAGTTCTGCTAGAAGTTACCTTGCAGCTGAGAATACTAACAATGCTGCTGTGGGAAAGCTTCATTCATTATAGCTATTGTTGTTCACCCTCCCCTGCTTTGAGAGGAGGAATTCCTGCGTGGAAAAAACACATTCTGAAACACAGGCTTGAGTCTCCAGCTGGGAGAGAAATCAGAGGCACAGCCTCGTGATAAACTGTGTGCAGAAAGCTCTTGGATATTTTGGGGCAGGCAGCAGCCCTTTGATGAACTGAGAGCCCGAGTCCCTGCCCCTGGAGTCCCCATCCCTGGGAGTCTCTGCTGTCCAGCGTTGCTGGAGGGGAAATGAAATCAATCTCCTCTCTGCATTTCAGCTGTGGTTCCATGGTCACCCCGGCTCCCTGCATGGGGCCATTCACACAGCGTGTAGTGACAGCATCGGGGGAAATGGCATCAGCTGAAGGGGGACAGGTTTATATAAGATTTTAGGAAGAAATTTCTTTACTGTGGGGGTGGGTGAGGCTCTGGAAAGGGTTGCCCCAGACAAGCTATGGCTGCCCCATCCCTGGCAGTGTCCAGGGCCAGGTTGAATGGGGCTTTGAGCAACCTGGGAGAGGGGAATGCGGGGTTGGAACGAGATGATCCTTAAGGTGTCTTCCAACCCAAACCATTCTGTGAAACACTAACTCAACAAGAGCTCTGAGCTGATATATCTAAGAATTTTTGCTGGCATAAGCAGACCATTTGGGGTTTGCAGTCCTATTATTTTTGTAGCTAACAATCCCACCCCTGACCCACACTTCAGGGGAACGGTGTGGTACATGCTTACACAGCTAAATTAACTTCCTAGTTAACAATCCCACCCACTGAACTGAAGGTAAAAAAAAAAGTAATAAATGAGGAACCATATTGCTAGAGGAAATAAAAAGTCTTTAGTGTGAAATAAAAATTAAACCTCTCAAGATATACACTGCAGCAAAATCTTACTTATCAAATGACATCTGAATAGACACACAGGTTTACATTAATAATGAAATTATTTATCATTAAATTAAAATAATGAAAATAATGTATATCAGGTGTGGAAGAGGAGACAGACAAGTAACCAGATACTATATACTGCCAGCAAAAAAAGTAATGAAATTACAGGGGTTTATCTCCCCATGTCTATATATTCTCATAGCACTGTCATCTTCAGTTCATGCTACATTATTTTACAAGTGCTCCATTATAAAAACATTTTGCTGTTGAGGAAACAGCTTTGAAAATATTTTTCATCTGGTGCATGCCAAGAAAATCCAGTTAGTGTGGATGAAGCAGGTTTAAAGCTTAGGCAGCCACTCCCCATTATTATCCAGTGTACAGGTTCCCATTCTGCAACAAGTGTTAGTCATTGCAAATTAAGTTAACCCATTTTTATTAAACCCATTACTAATTAAAATTAATATTTTGTTAAATTTTATAATTTTTATTGATTTTAAATTAGTCACCAGCTGCAACATCAAATTAAAAAACATCCCTTTCATCTTTCTTTCTCTGGTAATTTTCCTTTGCATATTGCTGCCTCATTATGTTATATACAGGAATTTTTGTTTGGTCAGTTTGTAATACAGTCTGATAAGCACGTACTTCTTTTTAATTTTTTTGGAAAGTGACATAAAGATGTCTCAATTAACATGATCTACAGAAGCACTCAATAATGCTTGCTTGCTTCAAAAGAAAGTTCATTGTTAGGCCTTACTGCTTTAACCTGTCCAGAGGCAATAAAAATCCAAAGGGGGCAAAAAAGCCAATTCTGAACAGTAGAAATTTTTATAAGCACTGCTTTTTCAGATTTTGAGAGCTCAAAAAACATCTTAATTATTAGGTAGTTTGCCAAAAAGGTTTATTAATTTACAAGTCCTGCAGAGTTACAGTCAAGAGTTCACATAAAGGCGGAGAGGAAAGAAAAAGATAATGAAGGAGATGCATAAAACCACATGAATTTACATATTTTCAGCAGAACTTTATGCTCTTGATACTTTCAGTGTTATGGGTAGGCTGAAAAAAAGAAAAGCTGTGTATTTTCAGAATTATATTTAGGGTAACTTACTTCCCCTTCCGCCCTGTTTTTAAATATTTTATTGCCTGTAGCAAATTTAGAATACGTGGTTGAATTCCACAAGCTGTCAGATATGGCACCAAACAGAGAAAGAAATTTTTACTAAAATATTTATAAAGAAAAATCCTGAAGAAATTAGAGAAAAACAAACTGGATACAGAGAGAGAAAAAAAAAAAGAGTATTAAAAAGTATGTTTCCAAGAGATATGGAAGACTTGATTTAAGGATGCTGTTATGTAAAATAAAATGAGTCAGGATTTGTTTACCCTGAAAAGTTTCCAAAGGTCTGCTGGTCACTGATCCATCTCACAGGGCCATGATTTGATAGTCATGAAAAACTCTCTGAGCATCCAATCTGATGAGCTGGCTTTTGCCCCATGATCTAATTTAAAGTATGATAAATTGGTTATACTTAAAGATGATTTTTGTTGTTGTTGATGATGCTTTCAATATTCCAACAGAGATCTTATTCTTACAACCTATCTATTCAATAAGTGGTTTTGAGCTTAATTAAGCTCAGTTGCAGGATTGTTCATTTTAATTTCAAGGTTTAATAATGTAAACTCAACTACCAGCCACTGAGCTTTCTTGAAATTCTGTGTGAAATATCCAAATCTAACAACATAATTGCATTTTTTTTTTATAGTTCGGATGTGCTTCAAAAGGTGGAATAGAACACATTTCTGAAGATTCATTATGAAAAGCTCAAATTCTGTCTCCTTAAATGCAATGTTAGATTATTTTAGTGGCTTGCCTTTTTACACTGCCCAGTATTTTCCCCCTGCCCATTGACTGGGTTACAAGAAAGTCTTTTTAGTGATGATTCATCCACACTATGATATGAAGAAACAAAGAAAATACAAAAAAAAAATCCATTTAAGGAGGATTTCGGGCATTTTTTCCCCTCTCTCCCATGGACTTCACATGGAAAACACCTGATTATTTCAGAGAAATTACACAAGAAGGGAATTCAACACTTATTTTCATTCTGCTCCAGGCTAACCCTGTCAAAATTGTAAGTGATTATAAAAAATGCCCAGAACTGGAATGTTCTGCTTTCAGTCTACAAATTAGGGCTCCTTTCAGCACACACAGCAGTTTTTTTAAGAACCAGGAATAGTCATATAACTGCTTTTGTGCTCTCCAGCACACCATTAGTGAAATGATGAAATGGGGATTTTCAATGAGTATTGGCATAGCTATATTAAGTCTTCTCATTGGCTTTCCCCAAAACACCTCTCAGCACAAAGCAAAGAAAAACACAGAATGAAAGAAACACTCTTAGTTTTGTTGTATCTTCAAGTTCTTTTCCTGGAGGAACATATTTTTAAAGTTTTCATTTAAAAAGCGTGATTCATTTTTCATTGTTAGCATGTGATTCCACACCCACAGCTTTGACACTCACCTCCTAATACTGAGGTTGTTTATTCCTTGCTAATAGTGATAGAGGAAAAAAATCAGTCCATAATACACTAGAAGTATGTAGGAGAGTCATCCTTATTGTTGTATACAACTCCCGTAACAAAAGTCCTAGAGAAGCCCAAAGACATACAAATATTCAACAAAACTAATTTTCTGTTCTGTATTTCCCATTCTGGACTACTGGTTGACTTGAATAAGATTCAAATTTAAAACTGATTTTAATTTTTTTTCTTGATTTTGGGTTTGTTTTTACAAGCACTTCTCTCAAATCCAGGGTACAATGGACCAGACAAATCAGGGGTGCCAGATCTTGCAGCTTCATTAAGCATCATGTGTTAATGTTCACTGTTCGAGTTCCACCACTCAGAGCCAAAAAAATCAAAATCAGAAGAGTATTTTCCTTCATGTTTTCCTTAAAAAATTATGTATAAAAAAACTCCAAACTCAACCAGCCAGTTACAGGCAAAGATCCCAGTTTTAAAGTCTCACTACATTTAAACTCAATATTTAGGTCTAGGGGTGCTGGAAGACATGCTAAATAAATCTGAAACGGACTTATGTGCAAAATTATTGGTTTTGACTGGAATGGCAAGAAGTTCCATTCAAGCTGAACCAGCAGAAACAGTGTTCAGACTGTCCTCCAAGCAGCCAGATGTTCCTACAATTAACTAACGAGGATGGGTGGATTACTGGGTGATCCATGTGGTCATGTTAACAAACCTCATTGCCAGCAAATACACGAGTCCAGGGAGGTGTCAGGGACATAAAAATTGCACAGAAGGGAGTGTGGAGTGGACTCATTCTGCACCAAAGCAAAGCTATTTACATTTTAGATGTCAGCAGTATCTCGCCTGGCATTTATCTGGCTGAAACCGGTCATATTTTAAACTGTATTGACATGCCCAGAGCAAGCCTTGCTTTATCCTGAATCGATCCCAGCTCAGAGCAACATTATCATCCATCAGGCTATAGACAGGTGAAACCTGTTTATGGACCCAGGACTGTTCACTTCTCCCTGCTTGTTTCAGCACTGAGCAAAATTCTTGTGATCTAAGATTTTTCCTATACACAGAAAGAGGGAGATTTGGTCTGTAAGTCCTGATTTACAAATAAGTCACGGTAATGCAGGTCTGAAATAGCAGCTTCAGAAAGTTACGTATACAAAACCCTACCAGCCATTTTCCATTCTGTATCATTCATACCTGAAGAGTGATGAAAACCTATGTTCTTTTCTCTATTTTTCCTATAGAACAGGTAAAAAGTGACTTACTACCACTTTGATAATATTTTTTAACCAACTTCTCAAAATATTCTCTATAACATCAGACTATTAAAGCCTCTTCAAAAATGGAGAAACTGAGCTTTCAAGTGCTGGAGATGTGAGCACTTGAAAACACAATTCAGGACAGGTCAGACAAAAGCCTCCTTAGCTGTGATCGTGAGAGAACATTTGAACAGCATTTCCCCCTCTGTCCCTCTGTTCTCTGCCAAGTGATTTCAAAGACCCAACCTATACAGTGATTCAGAAGGGAAAAAAACAACCAAGCAAACAAAAACACCAACACAAAAAGACAAACAACACTTCTAAGGAGACAAAATAACTAGTGTGACATGTGGAGATGGCTCTTGTTAGAGCCTGCAGGAGTGGCACACACAGTGTTATCTTAGTGTAGTAGTGCGCAGCTGCAAGCAATCACCAATTCTTAGCTTGTAGTTAAAAGGAATGTTCTTTATTTAGGATAAACTTGTTAGCCAGACCTCTCAGATCTTAAATATTAATAATTTTACCACCACCCAAGGCAAGCAGAATAAAACAGAGAGTGAAAAATGACACCTCACCCAAGTCTCCTAAGCAGTCTCCTGTTTGTCATAATAGTTCTCTCATGAAAAAAAATTGTGAAGAAAGGGGCACAGAGGCAGAAAATCTTTAACAAATAGAAACAGGAGAACTTGAAGTAAGTACATAAAAGGGTGAAAAGGTGGGATGGAAATGCTGTTCGCTTGTTTGAAACATTAAAGCTTGCCAGAGATTATTTGGAAACCCTCAGGAACTAGAGAAAGTAAGAATATTCTGTGAAAACCTGCGTTGGAGGGGACCAACAAGGAGCACCAAGTCCAACTCTTAAGTGAGTGGCCCATACAGAGACTGAACCCACAATCTCAGCATTATTGGCACTATGCTCTGACCAACTGAGCCAAGCTTGTAGTCCTAGGCTTTCTGTCAAAAAAAGCTTGCCAATCTGTGTGAAAATATCCAGTTTATTCACAAGGTAATTCTCTGAAAGTCCAGAGAAGTACACTGGTATCTGACTGACACCAATGTTTGGTATAAGTTATTACCTGACTCCAAACGTTTTAGTGGAAATCAAGCCCTTAACCAAGGGCATTTATGGCATTTGGGACAGAAACAGAAATTCACAAAAATCACAGTGTCAGAAGAGAAAAGCAGAGTCTGAGAAACCACATTCTGCAAATATTTAGCCCACAGGATTTGCTAAGGGTTCTCCTCCATTCAGGGCTTCACTCTGAAGTATTACAGAGGAAAACACAACTAATAATGCTTTCTCAAGAAACAAGGATTGGTCAGGCTGCACCTCCCTCACTTGGCATTCAACTCCTGGATATCGTTAGCAAATCTAAGCCCACTCCCCATCACTGCAGCTTTAAGTTCCGTGAAGAAACACAGGCATGAAGGGTCTGTGGAGAGAGCTGCCTGCAGCAGGGGCAGCCAAAGGGAAGGAAGCCAGCATTCCAAGAAGGCCTGGGATGAGTGGCACTGCCAAGAAAATGGCATCACACACACACCTCTCCTAGGAAAACGTGTCTGGGGGAGGGTGAAGGAAGCACCAGCTGATCAAAGCCTCCACGGAGCAGGGATCACTTGGTACATCAGCAGGCACACAGCTCTCCCTGGGAAGGGAGGGAAAAGTTTCCCTCCCACTCATCAGCTTCCAATGCGCCTTCCCACTTGAAGCAGCTCCTTGGAGCCATGCACCACATGACTCTTAAAAGCTCACATCTAAGGAATTCTCACAAAGAACTAATGGAAATAAATGCATTTTTAACAGAACTCTTCCAGTTTCAGCTCAATTTTGTCATCTACATGACACTTCCAGTAAGTAAATAATTTCAAATGGGAAATCACAGGTGGATTAGTGTAAGCATATTGATTGTCATGGTAATAATTCTGCAGCACAGAAATCTGAGACCTCTTGACCAGAAAGGGAATAGAACACACATCTTACAGAAGCAGGCTTTTATGAAAAGATAATTTAGAGGCTTCAGGGCAATAAAGACAAGTTTGAGAGCAGTTACAACCCGCTTTTAGATTATATTACCTCTCAGTCCATTTTTTCCTGAAATAACCTGCTTCTCCACCTCCCTCTACTGCAATCTTCCTTCTTTCCTTGCCTTTCTTCAGAGCAGCAAGGGAATGAACATTATGAATTATTGATGTCAGAAATACAGAAACCTCATCAGGAGAGGGATTTTTGCAAATTTTTTTCCCCTGAAAAAGCTCAGGAGAAAGTTTGGACAGGAGCAGAAAGCCTACTCAGCAGAGGAAGACATGTGTGCAACCATCTGCAGCAGCTCTACACTTCCTACTGCCTTTCAGAAATCACTGAGACAAGTGCCATAAGTAGACAAATTCCATCAGAAAAACAAACAAACAGACTATCCCATAAGAACCAGAAAACACAACACCAACATCCCACACCAAAAAAAATCCCAAACCACCACCAAAAACACCAGCCCACAACCCTATCCAGAATATTCATCACAGGCATTTGTGTGATTGTTACACCGGTTTGGACTTTTTGAGACCTACTCAGAGCCAGCTGAGAATGCCAGTGAGACAACTCACATTCTTTCAAGTTATATACCAATATCAGAGATATTCTCACCAGCCTTTCTTTGGAGTTTTAGATTAGCAGGGGAATCTCCTCCTTGGATTCTCACAAAAGGAAGGAGTTTTTGCTCACCTTTTTCCCCTTCAGTGACCCAGCCTGCATCAAACACCCAAGGCTTCCTGCCTCAAGGCTTTCACACTTCATTTCTGCCTCACCAGGTGACAATTACAAATGGCCATGTGTGTGAACTGAGGCCATGTCTTTACCCAAAAGGACCTTCAGGAGGCCAGGATAATGTAAAGGAGTTTGTTAAACTCATATATAAGCCTGTCAGATGCATATAAACTTTCACAGACACCGTGGTTAGAGACTGGTTACTAGTTTGCCCTGGAATACATTAGGTCCATATTTTTCCTTTGATCCTTCTGGGCAAGATTTCACAGATGGGAGAATGTGGGAACAGGTTTGCTGTTGTCTCCATCCCAGAATTCTCCTGCACAACAGAGCAAGATACACTCAATATTTGAAGGCAGAAGGTCAAATGTGTTTTTCAGTCTCTCTGTTGTTTTTTGTTTGTTTGTTTGTTTTGAATACACTTTAGTGGGATTTTAGGGATTATTCCAAGGTTTTTGAACATAAATGCATCCCTTCAGTCTTCCTTAACTTTCCTCTTACTCTACTAAAGGGTCACTCATGCCAAATGTGAACTGCCAAAGCAGGTGTTAATAACCAGAATCTAACTCCACATAAACCCTTAACAAGAAAGAGGGAAATACCACTGATACAGCACAAAAAAGCAAAAGGCACCAAATATGCAAATGGAAGCCTGCAGACTGACTGCTCAAACTGTTCAAGCTGAGTTGTTGTTGCAGCTTCAACAGCACTCAGTTTTCCTTCTCACTTTGGCAGACATGTCTGCCTTAACCAAATGTCTTTGCTTCCTTTCCCCCAAGACTAGGGAAAAATGCATCCTCATTTCCTACCTTTCTCTCCTGCTTTCTTCCACATTTCATTGATGTTTTTACGTCAGTTTATTGTGTCAGGTTTACTCTCGTTGTCCTCAAGAGTTTTTTCACCTTGAATTCTACTTTCCTAACCTATGGATAGAAACTCCTGGCTGTTATCTGGAGGATCCATTGACTGTTTTCATCCAACTTTATTTTTACATATTCTGCTCTTAATGGTTATTCCTTCTCCATAACTGCTCTCTCACTTCAAAGAAAAAAACCTTTTTATGCTTTCTTTTTCCTCACCATCTCCTGTCTTTCCTTACTCTATTGTTTTCTATTCCAAGACTTGTCTGTGTCTTGCAGTTAAGCCTCAGATATGTTCCAGGCTAACTCCTACTTTGCATTTGTGAAGTGCTGTGTAACTCTGCAGCCACATCAGTTATTTTTAGTGCTAAAAACAATTATTAGGATCCTCCATTTTACAAGGCTATAAACTGGTTTCCACTTAAAATGGAAATGAGTGAAATCTTCAACATATATCAATAGAACTTGTTTGTAAAGTTTCATGCTCTGGTAACCTTCATCTTTATTAAGGCTGAAGAAGCCAGTCCCATGTGTCACATTTACAGAAACACTGGCAGAAATGGCCCTGAAGACATAACAACCCACTAGCCCAAATAATTTGCACTTTAAATGTAAATGTCTATCTTTCCCACCCCTGAAGCTTCATCTCCCAAAGAACACCTGTAGGGGTTTATCATCTGTATTAAAACACAGAGAAATATTTTGCATAATTTAATAAAAATAAATAAACAGAAGACAAAAACAGAAAGAAAGGAGAGGTAGGATAGCAAGCCTGAAACACTGATTAATCTGCTGTGATTAATCTATTTGTGGACTAAGTGAACAACTAAAGCAGTTGAAATAACCATTGGTAAGTTCTAGGAGACTACAACTTGCACAGCTTCTGCTTTAGCTCTATTTATAGATTGTCATTGCTTTAATAACAAACATTAACTAACTGATTACTTCAGACTTTTCAGCCCTATAGAGTTACAGTGAGGTGAAGTTATTAATCCTATATACTCTATATTTTAAATAAAGTATATTCTATGTAGCCTGCAAAATTCTACAGATTAGAAATGCAAAACAGTATGGCACATACAGAGTCAGAAACAAATCATTGGGAGACACATTTTTAAACAAATTCCTGAAAATTGCTACGCTTTGACAGACAAGTTTACAAAGCTTACAAAGATTTCTTGCTTTGGGAGCTATGACTGAACAGTTTGTTTTAAATAAATAGGAGGAGATGAAGCTTACTATATAAAAACCTAGTTGGAGATTATGAGTGAATTGAGACACTGAAGTCTTGCAGAGCTTTGATTACTTGAAATAATTAACAACTCGAAGGAACAGGCAAATAATATAACATTACCTGTATATACCAATAATACCTATCTAGTTTTAAAGTGAAAAACCTTTAGTCATTACATTAGGAAGTTCTCCTACATACCTGTTATTAAGATTAACAGAAAATTACTAAAATTTTCAATACAAGATGACCTAACTGGTGCAATGACATCAGTACCTGGATTTAGAATGTGAAACTTCCTATTCTCACACCTGCACAATTTTCCCACATAATTTACATAACAAATGAATTCCACTCAGATTAAAATACTTCAGGCTCTCTGTTCTTACTGTGTTAGATCATGAAGGATTACCTGGCACACTGACATTTCAGAGAAAAATCAGGTTTTTGTACTTCTCATAGGCTATTTCCTTTCATAATATTTTAAATCAAGAAATATTAGCAAAATATCTATGTATGCTCACAGATATCTGCTAAATACCTATAAGCCAGTAAGAGTAAGCAATGCAAGCATCCCTCACCACCTTCCTTGCCTTAATGCTGCTTAGAATAGCGGGGGAAAGAGCCATTATGTTCAGTCCTTTCATACTTCTAAAAAAAAAGCAAATTGTGAGGAAAAAAATTATAAAAGAGTCCCCAAGCTGTCAGGCACTCACTGAAAAAGGAATAATGAGATTCTTTTGTCATGTTCCTGTGCTTTACTCCTTTAATACAGAATGTGGATTATGACATCAAAAAAAAAAAAACCAAAAGGGAGGGGAAGAGGAAATATTAGACACACAAAAAACCCAAGAAGTTCTTTCAAGGGCCAAGTTCTGGCACAATCCTGGTTATTTTGTGCAGCAAGACTGGCAACACAGAGAAGAGGCAGCCAATAAAGAAAAACACACCTGTGATCACAAGAAGTTTGGGAAAAAAAAAAAAGGTTTAGTCAGGAAGAATGATATGTAGAGTCAAGAAGATTGGCTATTCAGTCAAAACTCTTCCTTGAAATAAAGAACGAGCTTGCACAGGGTGCTGCAGGAGATCGGTTGCTGGCATTATGCACATGGCTGGTATTCAGGGATTTGGAGTTATTCCTGTGTACTGCATGGGGTTTTCTTTTGGTTTTAAAGAGTTCCAGAAAGACCTGTTTGTACCTGACAATAAATAGGTAAAAGAGCTCTGGCCATGGAACAACTGAAGGAACAGGCTTCAAAAAGCTCCTATCAGAGCCTCTAGCCTGAACCCATCTCCCTGGGTACACCCAAGAGGTCACCTTCCTTGTTGGATCACTACAAACTAAGCACAATCCCAAAAAACGTTCCAAGTCTCCTCTCTTGGAATTATTTCACATTATTCCAGAGGAGAAGCTTAGCACCTGACCTATTCAGGCCTTTTTTTACCATTTCATTGTCAATCCCCACCTGATCATGAGGCTTGAGGAGATTTCATGAGCCACCATTAGTTCTGTACCACGAGAGCACAGACCCTCCCATCATCACCCTGGAGATGTCAGCTACATGTGTTTTCAAGCACCTTTAGCAGCCTTGTAGTTTCAAGGAAAAAAAGCACCATCATCTTCAGAAAAATAATCTGTTATTACAGCACTTCCTCACAGCAGGGAATCCAACAAAACCACTAAAGTAAGCTGTTAAGAAGTTACATTGGGATGCATTTTCACAGAACAAGAGAAGAAAATAAGTAGACTGGCAGCATAAAAGATTCCACAGCAGAAAAAGAACAAAAGAGTACTCGGGCATGAAAAGGTAGGAAACAAGAAATTAACTAAAATAATAGCTGCTTAAAAGGCATTAAGTCATAAAGACACAAATGCAAAGTTTCTGTTGCATTTGTTCAAGTCTGTCTTTGCAGAGATTGCTGTTACAATGGGTGCTCTCACTGAACGGGTACATTTACAGTGGCATCTGTAACTCCAGAAGGCTGCAAGGACAAGCTTATGCCAGCATTTGTTACCAAATGCTTTTCCGAGGAGCTATTTAACATAATTTTAAAATTTTCTATCTGAAAAGCAGATTCATTTAACGCCACTACGCCAATAGGGTGAAAAAAAATGTGTGTATTCTTTGCTATATACATTGCCATGTAAAAACCAGTTTTTAAATCAGATGAGAGCTACAGTGAAGGTGAGAAACCTGGGAAGATGTTCAAGAATGGCACTACAGTCTTTGCATTAGTGGGGTCCCACACAGTCTCTGCATTTTGATATTCCACAGTATGGCTGGAAAACGTGGCATAAACAGCAGGCCTGCCCCAAACACACAACACAACACAGGAGTACCACAACAGAGAGCTTGGCCAAATGTCTTGTTAAACACAGTTTGTGCTGCGGGGTTATCAAGACCCAAGCAGCACCCTCAGGTTCCAAGCAACTGTGAAGAAAATGTCAGCCTGAGGCACCAGTTTGTTTATCCCAGCAAGAATCTGCAGGCCAAAACACCTGAAGATCAGGCAGACACCAGATATTGAGGTGGTTTTTTCTCACAGACTTTGCAAACCTAAGGAAATCTCTGAAAAACCTTGCCAGCTTTGTGTGTATTACCACAGCCAGGCTGAAAAGTGCAGCACTGGGACATCTTCAGCCAATTTCTTGCTGTCATGGCACAAGAAAACAGTGACATACGGGTGCAAGCAGTTTAGAACCTTGTCTGTACTTCACCCAAAATGGGGAGGGCACCCTAGGTTGCAGTTACATTTCACAGGAGACATTCTGCCCGCTAATACTGAGAAAAAGGGACAGCAAGTTTAAAATTCAACGTTATCAGGAAGCTCACTGCAATACAGGATCCATCTTGAATAAATCTTGCTCTGTCAAAGCCAATTGTGGTCAACAAAAAAAGCAAGCGGAAGTTTAAGTGGCTAATCTTTGTCTTTCTCTTTAGATTAACTGCTATTGCATTTCCCTGAAAAAATGCAGATTTCATGGTCTGACCCCCGATTTAAGCGGCAGGAGCTCACAGTCCTATTGAAAACTCAGGTCAGTGGCAGAATTGTGCACATTTTATTTCTCCTGTAAAAAAGGGGACAAAAAGCTCTGGCATATGTGCATCCCTACAGGGTAGGGAAAAAAGAGAGGGTGGGGAGTAGATCAAGTTTAATATTTTGTGCTTCACATTCACATATTCCCAGCAGAAGACAGAATTTGCAAGTGTCTACCCAACAGATTTATATTTCAATACCACACCCAGATTTAAACCCGAGATCCAAACAACTGAAAATAAGTCAGGCATTTGTAGTGCAAACTAAATTGCCTCACAGAGAAAGCTCTAAAATATGTACAAGTTTATCAAGCCTGTCAGGTATCAGCCAATGGGAAAAAATTTTATGCATAGCAAGACATATGCACGTTACATAAGCAGGGACTGCAATCAGAATGTCAGGGGTGGAAAAAAAGTAAAGCACCCAATTTCCATGAAAAATCAGCACCACCTTAACAGAGTTTAGCAACCAAATCAGTTGCATGATGTTCATGCCTGCACTTCCAAAAGAGCTATCTGAAAATGAAAGTCATGCTGAGTTGAAATGCATTTCTCCACACTCTTACGTTGGGAAAGAGTCATCCCTGAATCACCACAGTGGTGTTCCAGGATGCACACAGGAACTGACCACACATTTCCACAGTTTTGAGGTTCTGTTGGACAAGAATTACATTTGAGAGGCGGGGGAGTTATGGCATAGAATTATTCTATTTATAGTTATTTGTAGTGTGAATACACTAGGAGGTGTCTTCAGTCATTTGTTTAAGCTGCGTTATTTGCTTATGAGTTCAGGATAATGGCTGAGGGGAAAAATTGGAACCTCTGAAGGCTGTCCTGAAATTAGCAGCAGATTCAGTGCTCCTTCCCACAGTCTGCTCCCTCCCATTCAGTGACACTCTCTGGTAATTGTAGCTTTTAACTGCCTTGTTGCACAAAGTCAGAACCAGTAAGCAAGTGCTTAAGATGATTGCACAGGAAAAAGCCACACTTTGAAATCAGAGCTCCAATTTAAAAACAAATATCACTTTCTAGCAGACATTGAGTGGTAAAACTGTCTAGTTTAAGAAAGTTTCCACATTGACATCTCCCAGGTAGTTTTAATAGTTTTAAGTCAAGAACACGACATTTGAAATAGGATGTATACTGATATTCTCTAATTTATGTCAAATCTTTAACGTGTTTTGCATTTAAATGCTGCCACAAAATTACTTGGCTCAGTGCCCAAGGTAACATTCCTTGCTCCGCTGTCTTGACTTGCTGCCAAAAGGAGGCAAAGGAGGCATTTCCCTCAGACAAGGCTGCTAATGAAAACTGTCAAAGTCCTTTCAACACCCCTGATTTTGTTGTGCTTGTCACCCCCATTGTGTGGCTTGCTAGCCTTCTGTTCTCAGCAATGTATTCCTTAGCAATATGCTCGTGCCTTAACAATAACACATTGAATTCTCCCCCTTTCGTTGCAAACAGCACTCTGAATAAAAGAGGCTTCACCTTTGGTTTCGAAAAAAGTAATATAAAAATGACAAACAAAAATCCCCAAACTGAAACTCCCCACACTCAGCACCAAGATAATAATGGAAAACAATTCTTCCTCCAGCTTGTAAGAGCGATCATCTCCCTCCCACCCAGCAAAGTTCAGGCTGGGAGGGCCGTGGCAAGGGAGCTCTTGCATTCCTCTCTGTCCTGCTGCACAGCTGTGGGGCTGAAAATGTCTCCCTTCAGGTGGGAACATTTCCTGAGAGCCTCACCACGTGAGCGTTATTAAAGTTGTTTGAATAAGAGCAGCTATCTACAGCTTTTCCATAACAAGGAGGCATTTGGCCTTAGCCTGATGGCAAATATTTCTGAATCAGCTGAAAGAAATATCAGATGACATCTGCAGCCTCTGCTTCCCTGGAGGAATGAGATATGGCACAATTCAGGTGCACTGTGAGGAAGTCATCACTTCTCCTGACATCTGGATAAAAAGACAACTCTGTTTACCAGAGCAACCAAGTGCACCATTCACACAAAGAGTGTTTGTCAGGCTGTCTCGTGGAGAAAAAGCATTGCTGTGCTCATATTCAATCAAATTGGAAGCATGAAAGCCACAGGAGGATGGTGGCTGGAGGCTGAGCATCTGTCTCACACATAATCTGAACACCATGGAAAAAAGGAAAAAAAAAGGGAGCAGGGGAAAGGGAAGAAAAGTGGAACAAAAACATCCCTCTGACCTGAAAGCTCTATCAGAAACAGAGACTGCTACAATAATTTCCTCCCAGTCCATCCTGCCACTATTGCACGTTACCACTGTACCTTTTCCACATCTGCAGAAAGAATCAAACTCAGCCTTTTCGTGCCACTCTTTGGTACCCAAGCTTTTCAAAACTCACATCTGCTCTCAACATACATGAACAAGAGGGGTGAGAATGAATCCAAGACACATCCACAGGGGCCTCCCTTCAACTCACCAGAGTTTCTTGTCAATTCTCTGCCAGTCTTCCTGACAGCAACCCTGGAAATACCAGCTATGATGACTGTATTGATAAATGGAAAACATTTGGGGTTTTTTTAAACAAGCCAACTGATTTTAGAGCCACCAGCTCAAGCTTAAGAGAGGCCTTGGCTGCTAACAAGAATTTAAAAACATATATTTGGAAAAGAACATCTGAAAAGAGTAGTAGAACTCCCAGAATGAATAGTAGGACTGCTGGAACGTATTCAGATCATTATTGGATAAGACCCTAGTTTACACTTAATATAAGACACTGCAGCAAATTATAAAAATTAAGCACACTGGTTAATAAATTTTCCTTCCTGTGGCCCCACAGAATCTCACTGAAATGTGAATTGAGAACATTTTGTATGCTTAAACCATGGAAAGAGACAAGGAGTGATTTGGGATAAATTAGGAAATACACAGGGGGTTTTTTTGACCCCTGTAAAAAAATCAATACAGAGCAGGAATAGATAAAATTAACAAGTCCCACAAATTTTAGAAAGGTGCTGCATACAGAACAAGACCCCATCAAGTTAACTGACACAGACTGCCCAGGGAAGTGCAAATTGTCTTTCAACCCTTCCCATGTACAAAGTTACCTCCTTTCTCCAAGGAAATAAAGTTAGCATTGGAAGAAATCCTATTTTGCCACAAGTGACTGAAGGAAAGCAAGATGATATAACCAAAGCAATCATTTGCATCTTACAGTGCTGCTCCACCTCAACCTACTCACCACATTTCATCTCTTCACTTCCAAATCCACAGTCTAGAAAAGCAAAAAGAAATAGCATCACTATTTCTGTATTTACATCAGTGAAAAAACCACAAAAAGTGTAAAAAACATCAAAATATGGATCAACTTTCCATTATCTTTCTTAGGGTGTCAGGGTGCACCCAGTTTTCCTATTAATTTATGTTTTTCTGTTTCTCTCCTCAGATGTACCCAAACACTTCGTTGGGTGCAATTTGCCAATGTAAAAAGTGGGATTTGCACAGCATAACACTGCTGCAAGTCTTGCATGACACAGACAGGTTAGAAGAAAGTAAAAGCTCTCCAAGCAGCCCAGAGCTGAGAGAGCAAAGGAATTCTTGAGTGGTCCATTTACTGCTTTTGTGACCTCTTCAAAACCAAAAGGGAACTGAGGGAATCAGAGGCTGCAATTTCCTCTCTGCTTTTTGTTTTATGTACTCCTTTACTTGCCACCCTCTGTCTGAAGAAGGAAGACAACCTCCCACCACCACCAAAAAAAAAGAGATTTGCTCAAACATTCAAGCCTTTTTCCATCAAGACTTTAACAAAAGTACCTCTGTTGTATTATGATGGCAAAATATTTGAAAATTAAGAGAATAGAATACTACTCTTGTTGCCAAGTTGGTTATCAATATTCAGCCCTTGTCTAGCCTAATCCTACATAACTAGTAGAATTTAATAACATTTTAAAGTGCCACTTAAATTATTTGTATTACACATCTACAGTCCAAGTACAAGCATGTTAATTTTTTAGATATCACACATACAAGCAAATATCTTGGAATCTCTTTATCTCTTTCTGGCATTACTATTATTATTCTTAAAGTATAAGGCAGTAGTGTTTCTTCCTTTACTGCTTGTGTTCTCAGCACACAGCAATTCAGAGAGCCCCACATCCCCCGAGCTCACATTAAGAAGGATATTATTTTCAATTCCGTGAGCTAAACACTGAACTTGCACCTGAGAAGACCACAGCAAAAACCCATCTGTAGTTATTGAATACTTACCCTGCCACACACAGAAATTTATCTTTCTTTTTATGCCCTCACATTCACTCCTAACTTCCTTTTTTTGTGTTTTCTGATAATTCTTCAATTAAAAGAACTGCTCATAGACACCTTCATGCCTAAACTCAGCGTTCTTTCTGCAGCTCCCTTGAAGATGAGCTTCAATTCATCACAAAGCTTAGAAGTTAAAAAACTTCAGACTGCAGCCACCTGAGGTGTTTTGGGGGGGTTATTTATTTATTTTGGCAGTATGAGCCCATGTGTCAGCAATCTCAGTTAATTACCTCGTTCCAGCAGTTATCCTGATTGTCCCATCTCTACCTGAGGCTAAAATGTCTGTGGAGAAGGAGCAGGGAAGAGCTGATTGAGATCTGCAGTGGCAGAAAACTTTCCCTGGATGAAGGGAGCAAATTCCTATTGCAAGCAAGTTTCCCCCTCTAGTGCTTGCTGCTGCCCAGTGATGTCCAGTTGTGTTGCTTTTCCTAGGAAAGTTTTATTGGATCACCTCTCTTGCTGAGGGGGTTTATGGCTATAACACTGGGGAATCAGTCCTCCCTCATAAGCATGAAATAAGAGGACGTTTATAACAGTAGTTCCTGTTTCATGTTTTCTTCAATTCTTCATCAATAGAAACATTTATAGGGAAATTATGGATTTGGGCTGTTCCATACAAAAATTTCCTACTGTAGACAGACATGGAGACCACTCCTGGTTTTTTAGGAATAAATATTCCTGTTATCCATAAGAAAATTTAGATGCTACCTCTAGAAATCACCTTGATCATGGGTAACAAGTAACTTCTGAATTTATATTTGAAAATTGAGAAAATGTAAGAAATGTTTATGCCAAATTCATCTGTCTCAGATCTCAAATGATTTTGTGACTTTGACACCTGGGCACTAAAGTGATTTTTTGAAAGTTATTCTGGGCTAATGAAAAAAAATAAACAAAAAAATCTGTCCCTTATTTCTTTTAAAGGTATGATTCTCTTTGAATTGCATCATTTCATGTACCATTATCTTAGGAAACGGGCAATAGCTGCCAGAAACCTTTCTATGTATGTTCTTTGTATTTTTTTGATTCCTAATTGCCACTTTTATGCATCAATTTAGGCTTGAACATCCCTGCAAAAGAATAGGATATAGTTTCCACTTTTCAGGACTACTGCAGCAGATAGAGGAAGCTGATCTATTACATCTAATGATTTGTCAAGTGGGAGCACAGTTATTTGGGGGAAAAAAGGAAGCTTTTATTCTGCTCTTAGTGTAAGACAGAACTGCTTCCAGAGTAGGCATGAGATTCTTTTCCTTTGATACCTCAGTAACAGTTAATTATCAACACTTTAGAAATGTGAGCTGAATTGTTTGGAATAATGCACTTCTGAGGGGGCTTGAGGGACTCCAGAAACCTTGCAACTGTGGCTTGGATTGTGTAACTGCTTTTGCTGGTGCCTCTTCAGAACAGATCAGGAAGAATTCCTAATAATGAATTGCAATCTGAAGTGAAAAGAGTACTTTTGCTTTTATGGGTGTCACTGAAACACCCTACTGAAGACTGAAGAGCATGTAAAAAGGGACCATTTAATAATTAGAGTAAATTATCTTCTTGTTCTTACAGAGATACTCAGTGGCATAGCCTCTTTTTTTTTCTTTTTAATTTTTGCTGTATTTTGATGAATACAGACTGGGTGAAGAGCCTTCTCTAAGTCTATATTCAAAACTGCCGAGTGCTGAACAAAGGGGAGAGCAAAGACAGTTTTGGTCTCCACAAGCCTTCCCCAGCTTTTATTCTATGCTACTTGCATGGATTTCTAACAGCATCATTAATTCGGCCTGTGGACTTGAGCTGTTTCACAGATGATTTTGTCCACCCTCCCTGTACTCCAGGCCAGCTGGACATGGAGTGGCTGAGACCAGGTTCCCCTGCTCAGTGACAGAACCCTTTGGATGTGTTCTGGTAGCACAGGGCCAGGGCAGGCAGTGCCCACTGCAGCACAGGCAGGGCAGGCTCCAGGCTCGAGTCTGCCCCTCCTGGGGACGTGAGAGCTGAATGGGAACAGCAAAGTGCCTGTGAAGCAGAGCACAGCCCTGTGTTATGTCCAGCTCAGGAGGAGAAAGATGGCAGCAGCCTCATCTCATGCCAGGGGTTCTCCTCTGGCTCTCTGTCCCCTGACTGGACCTCCTTCCCTGCTGGCACTCAGGGACTGGACTTACCAGTGGACATGGCAGTGCTGGGTTAATGGCTGGGCTCAGTGCTCTTAAAATACTTCTCCAACCTAAATTATTCTATGATTCAATGAACTCATGAAGCAAATTGGGCTGAAGTTATGATAAAATATGTAAGCTGCTCTGAATGCTGGAGACCTGAAATTCTCCCTCTGTGCTTTTCTGCAGCAGTGAAGGGAAGCTTGGTCTCCTGTGCTACAGAGGAGGCTGTGTTGCTCTTCCTCAGCTGAGTAACAGTGGTGAGCACACCATGGGGTTCATATCCCAGGCAGAGAAGAACTGAATAATTAAAGAACATACAAATAAAAAGCTATGGAGTAGTTTAGTCTATTGGAACTATAAAGGTTTCTAACATATTGGACTTCAACTTTTTGGAGGTCAGCTGAAGTCAGTGCTTCATCCTCAGTCAGAAGGTTAAAGCTGCACAAGAAAACCAATGTGATACTGTTTGGAGATTCCTTCCAAGTGTTGTTTTTGCAACAACTCTCAATCTCTATTTCAATGGAAGGGGTAAGGCCTTATTTCAAGAAGGTGAGCATTGGGTAAGCACTCAGGAACAAGCAGCTGCAGGTAAAGCATTTGCCCTTGCTGCAGCCCCTTCAGTTGTAGAAATCAATTGTAACAACCCTTTGGGAACAGTTTTATTTTAGTTTTCAAATCATGGCTCACATGAACTTTAACAAAAAAAAAAAAAATAAAATCTGCAATTTGTTTAACCTAGCATTTAAAAAGTTTTCCATAGCGTGTGTCTGAGTGGAATGATGCACGTTAATGGTATGGCTGCAGTGCCAGGCTGCTCAGATAAAAACAGCATATGAGACCAGCCTCTGCTGTATGCTTAGAGTTGCAGCTCAACATACAGAGAATGTATTCTTTCTTGAAAGAAAGAACATTTTGTGTTTTGAGAACTCCAGGCTGATACTGGAAGAGTGCAAGCCAGCTCTTCTTCCACATTTGTCTTTCAGTGCATCACCCAAAAAGAAAAAAAGCTGAACAGATCAAGTACATGACTGCAGCAATTGTGTGGAAGACAAAAGGGCTCAAATCCAGGCTGTCAGCCCTACATCAAATTTTTACATAAACTTCTTGGAGGACTTTTAAGAATGTCATGAAAATAGAGCAGTCCCAGGAAGGTGCCATTTGGTACTCCAGAGCATTCTTCTTCTATTTGCAAAGTAATACCACAGGAACAGTCTGTTCTCGTAGTGGGATGGGAATTCACCCTCTCCATAACATTTTCAGTGCCAAGCAGCAAGTCCCCCATCTGTCTGCCGGCAGGAGAGAGAGAAAACAAATGAAAAATGGAAAGGAGAAGCAACCAGAATTTGGCCATAGGAGAGAAACATCTGCTAAAGGGACAAAAATACAAAAAAAAAAAAGGAGGTGAAGGGAATCAGACAAAGACTCATAAAGCAGGTAAAAGAACATAACCATGTTCCCCAAAAAGAGAAAGAGAGGGTGGAGAAAAACAGGTGGTGGCCATAAAAATAAAGAAAATTTTCAGAAAGAAAGGAAGGGAAGCAATAAAATAATACCAGATGTACTGTAGGTATTTACCTGTGTTAATAAAAAGAGATTTGATGAACAGAACGGCTGAAAAACAGTGGGTTGTGATTGCTTAAATGTATGGGCTGAGCCATTGGGTTTGGTCCAAATTTTCAGCTTTTGAAATCCATGCCATAAAAAAACCCCCAACAAAATAAAGATCATTATATGAAAGTTATTTTCCACCTTTGAAGAGCCATTGAGGGGGGTAAAAAGAATCAGCCACTTACGTGCAAACTTCCTGAGTTTTCTGATTGTTTCAGTACAAACGGATGAGCATTCCTGTGTGCCTGGATGAAAAATGTGGGTAAAATAAAAAAAAAATATATATCTATAAAAAGAAGAATAAAATGTAATTAAGTACAGAATCCTTAATCTTCCTGGAGACATACACAAGTAGCTGCCACAGATGGGATGACCCAGCAAGATGATTCAGTAGTAAAATTAGTGTGATTGCCTGTCAGTCCTGAACACTTCAGAATTAGAAACTGGGCTTTTTAATATTACCTTTGAAACACTCATACATGAAAAATGTAAATAACATCTGACTTTTTTGGTTTTGTTTTGAGATAACTACACTTTCAGCATCTAGATATCATTCTTTGGATTGTTGTCTCTAATTTTTAACTTTTCTTTTTGAATATAACAAATGTCAGGTTTTGCTTCTGTATACAAGGTCAGAGGATGGCGCTTCCATGAAAATCCTGTGGGTACTAAGGGGCAAAACCACACAGAATTGGGGAACAGAAGAGGAAGGAAGCAAATGGAGCTGTTGTATGTCCAAAACCCCGGGCTGTCTTCCCTCAAAATCCTTTTAAAGGTGACTGACACAGGAGGGGATGACCCTGCACAAGCAGCTTGGTGTTAGAGAAACTCCTGCCTCACTGCTCCTTGCCTGGAGCTCCCAAAGAAAAACAGGGAATTGTAGCATTCCAGATATTCCCCTCAGCAGTCCTGATATTCTCATCTGTCATCCCAAGGACAAGGCAACTCCCAGATGGCTCAGATGTCTAAAGACTTAAATCATGGGTCAACATAGAGAAAAATGACCAGAACAGCTGTCTGGACACACCTGATTCAAGTGGAAATTCGGGTTTGAGTTGAATTTCTTCCACATCACTGACCTGTCTTTGGCTGTTCCTCAGGTGTGGTGTGGGTGCAGGTGGTCAGATGTGCCCTCCAGGAACACAGGGGCTGGAACTGCACTGCTGGCAGCAAAGTTTGCCTTTTTCTGCCTTTCTACCTTAGTTTCACTAAACCCAGAACCAGCCAGCCCAATAATTCCTGGTTACTTCATGCCTGCTGCCCTGAAAGTGATTAAACAAATGCTTTCCTGAGGCATTGCAAAGGAAAAGCATCATTCAGCTGTTGTAGGTTTCCATTGCTGACACCCAATTGCAACAGGTAACATGAATTTAGATTATCCTATCTCAGCATATTCCTCTAATACTCTTCATTCTGTGAATCTGATTTGCTGACTCTGTAAACCTGATCTGTGGGAAATGCTTATCTTAGCTACTACAGCATTGTTGTTTTGTTTTTGTATTTTAGCAGAATTCTAAACTCTTAATGAAACTCTGAGGTGCAATGGCAGCTCCCAGTACTTCTTAGCAGTTTATCACAGCTGCTCATTTAAATATTAAAAGTGCTCCCGATTTGTGGCCAGTCTTGAACAAGCAGAAATAATATATTGAGTGTTTAGAAAAGGAGGAGAAAAAAAAATAGATACAGATTTCCTTCTACACTTTGATCTTTCCTGTTCTGTTGTCTCATGCAAATTATTCTACCTCTCGGTGATGCTTTCCTGGTGCTGTATCAGAGGTAACTCACAGAAGAAAATATACCTGCCTCAAAATACAGCAGGAGCATTTCTAAAAAGATTTCTATGTATGTATAGCCTTTGATGTTTATTAGTCTCACTGTATACTTAAAATTCAAATCAGGGCATCAGAAAACCCTTGGGACAAATGCATAATTCATATTTTCTATTTACTATACTTGTTCTATGTATTATATCAGCTTTTATTGATTTCTGTTCATGGAATATTCACAAAATAATAAAATTTTTAATATTATTATATTCTAACTTTTTATCTCATTAATTTTTTCAGAGCTGACTTCTAAAAAGATGACATTAATGTCATCTTTTATTTACCTTAAGTAGCGCTGTACTGGTTATTTTTTAGATTAGTAAATTACCCAGGGTTGTGGGACTTTTTGAAACACACATCAGCATATTTGTCCAATTATTTTAAGGATGTTTTTCCCACTCACTGGAAGCAGAGCTGACCATTATTTCTTGCTGCACCACTGCATCAGATATCAATAGGGGATGGATATTTACCATTTATTTGTGATTGAAGACATTTCTTTTAATGCTTGCTGTATAGGAAGCTCTTGTTCATGTATTTTTCACCTGTCATTGTCACTGTTTGGTGTGGCATTCTCCACCGAGGTATTTCTACAGCTGATGACAAAAATATTTAAAAATATTTTATAATGAAGTGCTGTCAGCATGACTGAACCAGGTACTCTGAGATCAGCTGCACTTCTAGGAGGTTACACTGTGTGTAGACGGTGCCACAGGAAAATCAAATTGCAGATGGCTTCAAAGGGAGTAAAAGAGTGGCCTAAAAAGGGAAGTTGAATTTCAGACAGTGTTCTGAAAGTCTTCTCTGGAAAAATATAATTAAATCCATGTATAAAGCTGAGAATAAGAAAAGGCCTTCAACCTTTACCCACAGGACATCAGTAAAATCTATTCTGTAGTTCCAAGCCAGCTTTACAGAGCTCTGCTTAACAGCATTAGATTTATCATTATCCATTATATAGATTTATACGCTATAATAATAAAACTTTACTGATTTTGAAGTAACCTTTGATTAATCAGGGGAATAGAAGACTTCATACAAAGATGTCACTTTTTGGGGAATGATGGAATTAGAATTGTCTTCAACCAAAATCTTCCTACTTTTCTGTATGAAAATATGTGAAAAGCAGTTTTCAAACAAAATTTGGAATCGTAATTTCTGACATATATCTAGGATATAAATAGATCACAGTCTGAGTTCCTTATGCACGTGTTCTGTGGTGAGAACTACCTCTCACCTTGATTTTTGAGGTATTACAATGCATTTTCTAATTTCCATAAAAATATGAAGACAAGGAAGAAAAGTGAGATACATAAGCTGAAGGGCAAGGACTTGCAGCTGCATCCTGTAAATGAAAAGACAAAAAATCTAAAGAAAATCAAAATAAGCTAAGAATGGACCACTTCTCAACTATCCTAACAGCAGTAAATATGGTTTAAGGTGTGCTTAAACCAGTGTGTGCTGAGAGAATATTAATCCAGGTAGAAGCAGCTACTCCTTTCACACTGTTGGATTGTAAGATCATTACTGCTCAAATTCCCTATTTTTTGCTTATACAGCATCTAAAAATTAAGATAAGCCCTGAAGCATAATGATTTCCTATTGCAAAAACAATAAAAATTTGTATTTTTTCATTTAAATGTATCTATATATGGAGGGGAGGGAGGTGGAGGGAAACAGGCCCTGTGTTTTCAATGTTTTGAATTTCAGGGAAGACACTTTTGCAGTGAGTTCGCTCACAGGTAGAATGTAGAATATGAAACAAAAAGAAGATTATAGAATCTATTTTTCTGTGGTATAACTTCCTAAAAGATAACAGGCCTATTGGAGGCTAGATTTAAACTTACCTCAGTCACAACTTCTGGAATAAAGATAAAATGCAGTAAGATTTTCATACTATTTCAGCAACCCACAAAAAACTCTGTTTTCTGTAACATCACTTCTCAAAAATGGTCACTGCAAGGCTTTCCTTGGACAGTGACATCTCAGAGGCAACAGAGAAGACAATAAAAATGCACCAAACTGCAGTGCAGAAATCCTCAGGTCTTTGTGGCAGCTCTACCAGGGAGTCTCAGCATTCATCACACACGGAAAGAAAATTTGAGGGAATATCTAAGGGAAAAAAACCATCTTTGAACTGCACTTTTATACATCGTTTTGACCTCATATCCTAGTTTATAGCTCTCTGTTCTTTAAAGATGCGATCCCATGTCAATAATTGGAAATCTTAGCATTTCATCTTTAGAGGGACAAAAGCACAATGAAGAGAGGGGAGCGCTGCAGCTTGGTTTTACTTTGCCCACCAAAGCCTGGACTTGTTTTCGTAACTGCGCTCATCCAAATACAGCCAGAATTAGCCTGGAATGGTTTGCAGGGTTTGTGCTGCCTCAGAGGGAATTGCTGAAAGGCAGGAGGATGTTCCTTGTCTCATAACCACCCTTCTTTACTCGTAGTTTACTTCTAGGTTTCATTACCAGCTGCAAGCTCTTCTCATCAATTCCTATGAAAATAACCACAGGATTTTAGAGGACTTTAATTTTATAAACTTGCCCATTTTTAAAGAACAGCACTTTTAGTGTGTATGGCTAAAATGACAGTGTCTGTAGTGACATAATTTCAGTCTTAAAAAAAAAAAAGAGCCTCATTTCAAACCATAGCCAGCTGATTTATCACACTTGAGCTGCCAAGTATGGCTGTGCAAAATCTGTCAGTCTTTAAATGCTGCTTACTGCATATTCACAGAGTATTTCCTTGGGTTACATCACGTGCAGCCACCCACACCTCCCCACGTCCTGCCAAACAATTCAGGTAGCAGGCTGACAGAGCAACATTAACCCATCACATCTGCAGGGTTATTTAGGGGGTTGTTTTGATTGGGAGTTTTTGAAAGATAAAATTAGAACAAAAGCCCCCTTGCCTTTATCAACATTAGGTTTCCTAATATCTGTATTCTCTCTGGGAGAGTATTTCCACTAATAATGAGTGCTGGCTGCTAGGGGCCCTTTAGGTAATGATTTCTGCAGGAAGTCTTGTTAAACAGAACTGCAAGAAATAACTTCACAATCTCACCCACCAGAACTCCACATGGTGAATATTTGTAGAGCAAAATTTCAGCAAGGATTCCATTCTGCCACTTCAGCTCCACAGAGCAACCCTTGGCTCAAGATGAACAGCTCACTTTGCTTGGAGGGATTTGCTTCAGGCAGGGAAGGATTACTCACCATGGGTTAGGATGGCAGAATTTGGCCAGAGAAGCCAGGGCCACCTTGGCAATATCAACACATTGTTTCAAAACAGTCGGGAAATGGGTATTTACCAAAAAAAATGGGCAGGGGGGGACTCACAAAGGAGGAACAAATGCTATACTGTCTTAATTTAAACAGGAATCCTGGTTTTAATTCATCTAATTGTGTTAAACTGCTAATAGGCTAATTTGAAGAGCCTAGCGCTGGTATTTAATTAACAAAATCACTCTTCACACAATGCCAGACAAGGGTCAATCCTTGAATGAGGAGCTCCCTTGAGAGGAAAAAGCACCATTAATGCTGCAGAAACTTCTCATTCATTCTGCTGCTGCTAAATATCACTGGTTGGGAAGGACACCATTGTTTCTTAGTTAATTTTTCTGGCATAGCTTTCCCTCTTTTCATTGTCTCTTCATCTGACCCCTGCACCCTTTCCTTTAGTGGTTTTTTTCTGTACCTGGCTTCATCAATTTGTGGTGATATTTACAAACTCAACCCTGACTGTATCATTCATGCAGACTTCTGTCATTGACACAGGAGTTTCACTGATGCCATTTTAGTGTCTATCTAAAAATCCTAACCTTATGCCAGAAAAACAGCTGCTCCTGGCTTAAAAGGATTTTACATCCCCTAAAAATGCTGGGCAGACTTCAAGGGAGTCCTAAAAAGGATTCAAGCTATTATGCCAGTCCACCTGCATTCCTTAGCTCCAGGATAAGACCCTGTAAGAGTTCATTACCAAAATTCAGTTTTATTTGGAGGAGTTGCTCAGGATGAATCAGGTAACAGAATCCAGCCCCTATTAGGACAGCATGCACACGCCAAGCTGAAAGTAGTGAGGGGTTCTGGGAATACTGATGAACAAGGAGAGGAGATTATTTGAACAGAAGGCATTTTAACAAGCAAAGAGAGACTGCTTGGTGAACATACTCAAGAGCCTTGGCAGGCATGATTACATAGGTAGGACTCAGAATAATTTTCAGTCAGGGAAGTTTCTTCCCTCCTCCTTAAGTCACGGCAGTTAAAATCGAAGTCTACTATTGCACAACTGAGGAAACATTCAGGAGAATATCTATAAATACCTGTGAGGATCTTTAAAAGGTAGTTTTTGTCAGTGGCAAGATGCTCTCAGAATTAGAAAACTCTGCCTGGGGTTAAATTAACCACAATAGCCTCTCCTCACCAGCCAGACTGCTCAATTAGCACTGAGAGTTGCTTCTGGCTCAATACTTCCCATAACTAATACTGTGCTTGTTATCCTCAAGTGTTTTAATATAAGATTAGTGACCTTCTCTTATTTATTACATTATAATTATTTGGTGTTGACCTTAAAGAGAAGGTATTTAAATGTATGTGAACACATTCATAAAGCTTTAGGGGAAAATTTACATTTATATTGCATGCAAAGACTGCAGCCTTCTCTTTCTGGCATTTCTGGTTCTTACAGACTTCAGTTTATGGACAGTGTTAATGACATATAAAGTGTAACACTTTTCTATTTTAAAGAAAATGTCACATTTCCACAGCATATGTGGAATATATGATTCCTTCCTGCAATTCAATCTGTACACAATACTTGAGCAAAAGATCAAGTATTGCATCTTTTGAAACAAAAATTATTAAGAACCAGTGGAAAACAATAGTGGGAGGGCAACGGTGAATATGTGGGGCAGCCTTTAGTAATAATCTAAGAAAAAGACAAATTACACTTACATTCTATCAGCAAATGGGTTGATAAAAATCACTTATTCATTGGACACAAACCTAATTCCTTTTAAGCTGCAGCAATATGTTCTCCTCACTTCACAACTGAAATAACTGCTTTTAGAATTACTTCACAGGTCTGAAAACAACTCCCTGGAAAAATGTCACCTCTGTTCTCTTTTACCTATTGTATTTGTGTGATTCACCATGAGTGTTCAGCAGCCTTAGGCATATTTAGAACTTTGGTTGCAGCACTGCATTTGTAGAAAAAGCAGTTTTCTGGTGTATCTTGGGGGAAAAAGCAGTATTTTGTTAAGAATATGGGGGTGATTTGCCTTGGATATCTCTGTAAGAACTATGAAAGTCCTTTACCATTGTTTGTGAACCGTTGTGTTAGAATTAACCAGCAGAAATTAAATTCATCATTATGAGAATAATTTCAAGTGTAATTTTCAGTAGAACATTCACATGCCCCAGAAATATATCCTTTACAATGCTTTACACCTTTAATATATTTAAACAGAACAAAGATCTGAATCAGCAGATAGATTTTTTTTATGTAGGTGAGCAATACCTTAAAAACAAAGATTATTGGACGTTTCATGTTAGACTAAGCCTTCCACATCTATTCAACCCTCTAGATGCAAATAGAAAAAAACCCACAATCCTGAATTACGCCTTTAGAAGTTAGATTAAGGGATTTAAATGCCTGTGATCCTTGTTCAGTGCAGCACAGATTTGCACTGCTTTTCTCACAGCTTAATTAAAAACCAAGAAATAGGTCCTTCCTGGAGAGTATGATAATCCTTCATATAGCATAATTCATATAATAAATAATACAATTTATCACATCCAAAGCTTCCCTTGAATGCAGTCACAGGAAGATTGCTACCACAGTCTTACCACAATTCTGCCCTGTGACATCACTCTCAGGTTCTGTTTCAAACTTCATTCTAAGACAGTTTGTCATCTTTAAAGTGTTACTAAGCATCATTACAAAGAAAAAATATTTTAAAAACAAATAAATGGCATTGTCCCCATAGTGCAGATACACAGTCCTTTGAAAAGTCCACATTCTTCTGTAAGGAAAAGAAAAGAGAAATTACACAAGCACTGAAACTTTACAGTCCATAAGTTCTACGTGGAAATTTCTTGGAATTTTCAATGTATTTATGCCCAAGGTCGTCTTATTTATCTATCATTTATTTTCTCTGTGTAGCTACACATGCAAGGGCTTCATAATCATCTTAAGGTCCTAAATGTGTTGGTATTCTTACACTTTTACAGCCAGTTAATGGCCTCTATTAAATCATACAAAATTTCCTTAGAGGGTGTGCTTGCGGTTCCTAACAGCCTCTGGAGCCAGCAGTGGGTGACACCCTTTATCACAGAAGGGAACAAAAGTTCTATTTATTTATCAGGTTTTAAGATTTTTGTTTAAGAGCTACTGAATAAAAGTCCAGAAAGAGAAAAAACAAAGGAACCAAAGAATATGTTCAATATAAATTTAGATCTGCTTCACTTTGAAGCATTTTAGAAGAAAACTTCATTGGAAAAGAGATATCAAAACAACAAACTGAGTAGTAGGCAGCCATTTCTTAGCCTCTGTGTGGACTGGAGTGATACTGGAGGTCCCAGAAGCAAATTAGCAGCTTTTTTCCCTTGTTATAATTTCCAGGACCTTCGTCCTTTTGCTTCTCTTGCTACTGACACCAGCTAAGAAGGCTAAATGTCACTTAAGTCTCTTTTATTTGCTTCCAGCAAAGTGCTCCTCACCCACCATGGCACCTGAGAACGAGGCTGACAGAGAACAGAGCAGGAGAACTTCACTTGTTTTTCCAGTTCAGGTTTTTTCCAATTCAAGGATTTTTCCAATCCTTAGCAGAGAGGCTCATCTCGAGCCTGCCAATGACCAAATTCACCATTTCCATGTCAGGCTCGAAGCACAATGGACCAGCCTCCAATATTTGAAACCTAAGAGGCAGCTTCCTTTCTTTTTTCTGAGAAAGAAATAAGGAATATTTCTGCAAGCACTAAGAATTGCATTGGTGGCAAAGTCCTGCAACAAAAACCTGGTGCCAAAATGTATTGCAGAGGTGCACAGAAATGAGATATATTGCTCATCCCAATAACCTGAAACAACTCTATTTCCTTGTTTCAGAACAACATCTTGTGAGCACACAGGCAAAAATGCTCTCGCTGTAATTATGCAGAACTTCTCTAAGTGAGAGGAATCTGGTATAGAATTATACTTTTTAATCATTATAAGTCTTCCACGAGATATAAAAGTTGAATTACAGAAAGATTTAGTATCTGTTTTCACTATTTCATTAAAAACTACTATTGAAGTGGCTATTTTTTCAGAAATTGGCATTTTTGTGTCATAAAAATATTTTCCTCATAGTTGGAAATAATTCCTTTCACAGACTCATAGCAACCCTGGTGTACCACCACTCTGAAGGCTACCAGAAAAGAAAAAGGGTTAGGTGGATTTTTGTAGGAATCAGTGTTTTTATTAGGGATTGGAGTGATAAACAGGGTTCCTTAATTCACCCTGAAATGAATATATTCTGCATCCCTGCACTACCTCACTAGAATATCTCTGAAGAGCTGTCATCTCAAAGGCATAGCTTGTTCCAATTCTGTAAATTTTGTGTAACAAAAAGAAGAAAAAAATTAGTTTCATGATGCCTGCTACTGAATTGGGTTTTCATGTCTGAGTTTTGATAGGCTTCAGGTTTTTTTCTCTGTTCCAACAGCACCGGAGACATAAAGTCAGATTTATGCTTTAAATACATATTATATATATATATTTAGTTTTGTAAAAGCCTTGATGCACAACATTATTTCACATAATCACACAGTTTTACATGGTTTTCAATTTTTTCTTTCTTTAGATGCTAGAACATCCTAAGGAAGAAAAAGAGAATAAAGATTCATGCACATAAGGAGAGATGCCTAGATGGGCAAACACTTTCATATATTGTGATTTAATTCAAAGGGCCATTAAATGCTGGCAATTTAACTGAATCTCAGCAGAGAATTACTATTCAGATTACTGCAGAAATAATAAAATAACTGAACTCTGGGGATGTTCTTCACTAATATAAACTCTCACATGTCAACTGACTGGCTGGCCTGTGGAAATTAATGCCAAAAGACCCAGACTTGTGCCTTTGGTTTTCTCACACTACTTTATCTTCCAGTTTCTATTTTTGCTGTTAAAATTTAAACATTCTTATTTACACTGCAGCCTCTCAGCGTTCTCTCAATATGTTCCATTTTTTCCCCAAAACATTAATAGATTGACTCTCATCACAAACTCAAAAAAACCCTAAAGCAACCAAAGCCAAAATAACAGCAAAAAATATAGAATGAGAGACCTTAAACGCCCTGAATGCGATATATCAGTTAAACAGAGTTTAGTATGAATATAAAGTTAGATAGTTTATTCATATAGTACCTTGGTACTTATACAACCATCTTGTCTGTGGAGATCCTCAGCATATTAGATTTTAGCTCCTTCCTCTCAAAGAACCATCTTGTCTTGTAGACTTGCTCAATATAGAGAGGAAAGTCATGTTGAGAGCTTTTTTGCTTTTAGATTAAGATTTTAGATTAGTTGGAGGCAAAGTATTTCAGCACAGAAGAACATAAAAATTTGGGTCCTTAGAAAAACATTTCTTTGTATGTCCACCTCTGAGTCCATCAAGTG
>VYZT01071904.1:0-10353 GCA_013400735.1 Pomatostomus ruficeps | reverse complement strand
CCCCTTACTTAAAAAGTAATGATGTCAGAAACGATTGAAAATTACTGGATTAATTTACTGTAAAATTAGAAATATCCCAACTCCATTTATAGGAGAGCAGAATGGAAGTCTTGTAGTGTTCTGGTACATGTTAGCCCAGAAATTTGAGTAATACTATTCAAGCCATTTGGTCAGAGAGTAGTTCTACCATGTTTAAATCATGACATGCTCATGAGTTCTGAATCCTATGTTGTAAATTGCAATTCTGTTAGAATACCATAAACTATTCTGAAAATTATATATTAGAGAATTGTGGAAGAAAATGGATTGCAAAATATCTGCTAAGCTTACAGTAGAACCAGCATAAAGCTTAGGCAACTGATCTGAAGAATTATTCTTCAACAGAAGACAACGAACCTCAGTCTTGCATCTTGTGGGTCCTTCTTTGTCCTTCTGTGGCAGAGGTAGTAAAATTGTATCTGACTACATCTAGTAATGACAAAAAAGCTTTTCTCTAGAGATTTGTACTTAACTGCATGTCTTAGGACTGCCAGGGACCTCAAACGGCTGCATCAAGGATCTGTTGTGCTAGGAGCTGCACAATATATAATGTATACAATATCTATTCAGGAATGGTTTTGATGCCAAGAACTCCTAATTTTCAAGACAGTGTACTGCAGAGTTTTTGTGAACCATGTACTTATAAATTTGAAGCATACTGTTTATGATTTTTTTTTGTCAAATATACACAGCTCCCAAAAAAATGAGTTGGGATTTTAGAAATCTCATATATACGTCAATGAAATACAAACACTCTTCACCCTTCTGATTAGTTACAGTTACAACTTAAATTTATGAATATGAATACTACTTCCTAAAATATTTTGACAGTAGAAGAACAGAGTATTTTATAATAAAAAACCTTTTCCTTTTTTTCTTTTTTCTTTTTTTTTTTTAAATGGGCAGTATTTTACTAAAATTATGATAAAATTGGCAGATCAAATAATTTTCTGGATCAATTTGACAAAATAAATATCTATGGATATGGTTAACATTTTTTGCTGCTTGTGAGAAGAACACTCATTAAAAATAAACTGTCATTTGCAAAGATGCAATGAATTGTGGAATTGTGGGAATATTGTATTTCCTTGGGTAGTATGCACCTGACAATATGATCTAATACCTGTAGCACGATCCCTCCAAAAGCACTGATGCATCTTATAGCTAAAAATTAATTTTTTTCATTGTTTCCTGTATTCTGTGCTAATTAGTTAAAGTACCCAAAGCAGCAAAGAGATTACTTTGTTTTGTACAGGAGTTTATTTTCTCATTGGAAAGTATCTATACAATTTTTAAATTCTGTTTGAAGGACACAGCTGGTGAATCTCTGCTTGAGCTTGGACTGATGTCCTATGGATGGTATACATAATTTTGAATCCTTTATCTTAGTTTGCCTTTGGTATAAAGAAAAAAATGTAGTTTTTTTGTAGGTGCTTTACATCAGGAGCAAGCCAATGACTCACTTGAACTTTAATTCAAAGAAAGATATAGTCCCACTGTCAAGGAAGGAATTTGAGAAGATGGAGCATGTTTGGGATTTATTCCTAGTTCAAACTGTACCTCAGTCATGTATCAAGTAGAGATATTGCAATGAGGAAAGGCTTAAGTGGTGTGTGAAATGAACTTCTGCCTGTTGTTAACAAGAAATTAGAGGCACCAAAAGAAAATTTATAAAGCTGACACAGTTCATGCACATCAGTGAAGATGTGGAAATTAGCCATTTCAAAAAGTAAATCAGTATTTTATGAAAGGGCTACTGAGTTTCTCAGAAAAGCCCAAAGTACTTACAGATCTGTTCATCACAGAAAATAAGTAAAACCAGACTTGGCAGAGGCATAAATAACATGAGATCTTTTGTTCCTCATCTAGGTCACAGAAAATCTAAAATGAGATGCAAAAGCCTACTTAGAAACAGGTAACCTAAGGAAAAATGAGGTCACTTATGGAGTGTAAATAAAAAGTCATATTAATTCTTCCAGTATCCGATAGCTATAGTTGTAAAATTTATTTATGACATATTTATGAAGAAATTTTTATTTTCTTTTGTGAAGGTAAAATATGTTGATTAGCCATAGTGTGGGAAGGTCTTGGGAATAAGGACTGAATTTTTGCAAAGAATTTTCTACAACTGCAACATACTCCTTCCAGAGGCAAATACTCTGGACTCCTTTCAACTGGCTACATGTGGAATCCAGAACTGTGATTGCTGATAGTGAACTTGACTGGCAGAGACTATGGTGATCTTGAGTTCATTGTATGCTAATTTTGTTGTGTTTGTCTGTTTCTGGTCTTGTGTTTGTATTTTTTTTAAATCTAGAGGCATAAGAAATGCATTTATCTAGCCACAATTCACTTTATTAACTTTAACACTCCAAGTGTGGAGTTCACTCCTAAACTCTATGAAACAAACTGATATATAGGTGTATGACAGTAAGTGCTCTAGTCTTTATTTTACTAATGACCTGTAGGTCATGTTCAGTTAATAAGGTGGACAGACAGTAACAGCTTGTGTATCAAATGAATTCCCAAATGAATCTCCATGACTTGAGAAAAAAATTACTGAAACCTTTAGCTGATGAACTTCAGTAAGCTAGCTGTAGCCCTTCAGAAAACAGGAGCAATACTCCCAGACTTTGAACTGGATTTTTCTCAAGAGCTCACCAATACTTTTCAGTACCATCCTATTTTATGGAATTATAATATCTCGTCTGCGTATCAGAGACTTACCATTTCTTTAATCAAAGCTATTACTGCGAGAAATGTTTCAGTAACTAATCTCTCATTTTTCAGTGAAGCATTATTTTCTAAAACTTCTACTATTCTTCTACAAGTGTTGAGCAAGTTTCTACTTTTTACCCTGTAGACTACACTGTTACTGAATTTATGCTCCCAAAAGAAGGTTTTTCCTCCTACTGAGGTAAAAGCATCCCTTTCATTTATTCAAGGGAATCACACAAATTTTCCCAATTTAGTTCGTCTTGCTAATTGCACAAGTATTACCTGTAAAGTTGCTTTTCATTAAAAGAACTGTGTCAGTCTTTTCTGGACAACTCCCATTTCCTCAGTCTCTATTACAGTTAAAGACTACAAAATGAATGCAACATTTTAGATGGAATTCCAATGATAAAGGGTCTTATCACCTTTCTCTAATGAAATTCCTTCATATTCATAGTTACAAGGGTTTCTCTCAGGTCCCAAACTGCAAAAGATTTATAGCTAATGAGCCCTCCACTATTATTTCTAATAGAAGCAAGTCTTAATTATACTGCTTTACAGTGTTCCTTCTCATTTGAGTTTTGAAGTAGCAGTCTTCAGATGTATTTGTGGCTGCTTTCCTTTGCTACTACTTTATGCAAGTCTACCTCTTTAGACCCTTTTTAATACACTTCTAACCTCACAGATGTAAGAATTGCCTGTGAACTTCATTAGCACATTACTTAGACTTCCAACTAACTACTGTGATGTCATATAGATAGGAAATATTATTTTCTGACTGATTTCTGGTCTGCCTTCTTCCCTGTTTGGTGTGTTTTTTTCTTACTCTATGTTTGATTTGAAGTCCTTTTGTCTGCTTCAGAGCAAATGCGAATAGTGCTCACTGATGTGTTTACAAATAGGAAGGGATGAAATATATAATTACATATTCTATTAAAAATTTAGCTAATGAGGTGATTGCATTAACTCATTTAGAAATACTAAGTAACAAGAGGTAGTCATACTTGTAACTAATCCTCGGGTAAAGATTTAAATATGCCATTAAAAAAATAAGAAGTTACTTTATTCATAGGGCTGGGAACTAATGTAAAAAAAGTTGTTGCCTGTGTCTAAATATCACTAAAGGCAAAATGATTCACTTGGTGGTAGAACAAATCAGTAACAAAATTTCATATCATTGCTAGGAAATACACACTATTTCCATTTAGTTTCCCTCTATTTCTTGTATCTGTCTAGATAGAAGGCTAATATACCGTTGTAATTGCCAGCCTGCAGGCTTATTCTATTTCTTTAACTTTGTCTTATTCTCCCCCAGATATTATTAACATTATTATAAAAAAAACTTTACATTGGATTCCATTTGCTACTCTTATATGACTTAGACCATCGGAAGGCTAGTTGCCAAGAGAAGGCAACTAATTTTCTGTAACTGTAATCTCCCCTCTGACCTTTTGAATTTGTAAATTTCCAGAACTTTTAGTTTATATAGGTGGCATACTTTAAATTTACTCTTCACTCTTTTTCTAGCAGGTACTGATTTTTCATCTCTCAGTTTAAGATCATTTCTATGTGCTGTCTTTGTGGAAGAGAAATGAGGCAACTCAAAGGCTTATTTTTTAGGCTAGCTGGGTCCTCATATAAGATGGGTTGAACCGGTTATAATATGCAAGCTGTAAAATCAGTATAGAGCACATTCAATAATGAAAATTATACGTGGATAACTAGGAAGTACATAGAATGAGAGTTAAATAAGAAAATGCAAAAGAATCATAAAAGAACACATAAATATAAGCAGAATTTGCGTATATTGTAGTTATTTATTTCTCTTTTCAATGATGAGAAGTATAACACCAAAATTTCTTTTTACATATAGCAAAGATGAGGAAGTTAGATGAGAAACTGAAAATGGATGGTAAATGATCAGATATAAAATTAGTCCCAGTAACCTGCTGTCAGACTTCACTCAGTAGGTGTTGCTGCTCTGTAGCTAATTGCAAAGAGTATATTTGAGCCAAGTACACACCACTAGAAGGTCTACATTTTAACATGGCTGCTATTGGTTTAAAAAGAAATTTAAGGGAGTTGCAAAGCTGTTTAATTCTGAGCTTCTGCCCATAGAAATGTTCAAGAATGCTTGACCACATGGAAAGATGTTTGTCTGAGAAAAGATTTTAGGATGCTTCAGTGAGGTTGATTTCTTGTTCTTTCAAGATAAATTGTCTCCAAAGTCAGTAATCCTGAAACCATATGTTCTTGTGCCCTTTCCTTAAAGGAAGCTAAGCTTGAAGTCTCTCTCTTTCTTACTGCTGTTCTCGCACTCACTCCTAGAACATGTCTTGATGTTAGAAATGAGAGTAATAAACTCATTTCCCCTTGTTTCTATTGTTTCCCTGCTCTTGTACCCCTCAGGATGGTATGCATCAACACTTCCAAACTGCTGATATGGAATATCACAATTGCAAATGAAGCAATTATTTCCCTCCAAGTCTCCTTGGACTGGAAAAAATAAGCAGGAAGTTCTCTTATAGCATTCTTTTACACCTTTGAAGACTGTGACTGTATTCACCCATCAGTCATAGTTTCTCTGGATTTAGCAGCCTTGGTTCTTATAGCATGTTTGACTGCTTTCCTCTGACTATTCTAAAAGTTGCCTACCCTTTGAAATGTGGAACTCCAAAGAAAACAGGCTATTCTGCTATATATCTTGCCAAGAGTGAGAAAAGCAGAATGTGAATAATTCTCTTCTGTTTCTTTCTATGTATTAGTAACAGTGTTCTATGTAATACCAATATCATAGTTAATTTTCATCATTTATCATTGACTATGATGGTTATACTGACTATAACTTGCTCATGCAGAAATGTTGTCTAACCTGTAATTCCACATTTTCTATTTGTGCAATTGATTTTTTTTCTGTCTGTGGTAGAATTGAAACTGCCAAATTTCAGTAAGATAGGGTATAAATTTACAGCATGCTAGCTTCTCCATGCCAGCTTCCCCTGTGGATACTTGTAGGCTACACTAATGCTGGCTCTGTGCAAAATGTGAAGTAGAAGACATCACAGAGAGCTATACTTACTGCTTAGCAAAGTGTCAGCATGAAAAGTTAGTATGCAGCAGCAAGTGTACTGTAAATTCATGCCTTAGTTTGCTATGTTAATCTGTTTGTATAGACAATCCCCAAGTGTAGTACTCTGCACTTGTCTCTGTTGAATTTCTTGTTATTGATTTCAGACCAATCCCCTCATTTATCAAGACAATTTTGGTATTCAATAAAGAACTTCCCTCCTCCCTCTTTTTTCCTTTCAAAGTTACATCAGCTCTTCCTAGTCTTTGTAGTTTTAATGATATTGTAAATCATTGCAAGATGGCACAGGTGGAGTCTTAACATTGTGAGAGTAACCAAGATGATATTTTTAGAGTTACAGTTTTTAGACAACAATCACACAAGTTTAAAGCAATGATTAACTGAGAACTAAACAGAAGACTCCACAAATTATTCACCAGAAGAGATACCTTTAATGTGTTGAGAGAATGAGCTACTTTTATAATTTATCTGCTTTTGGAAGGAAGAAAGGTCATAAACTTTAAGTAGATTCTTGCATATAAAGTCAAGGCAGAAAAATATTTCTCTTGAAATGAGTGACAATTAATAAAGGCCTAATTCTTTCTCATATTAACAAGTGAAATAATTCCTTGGAGAATGCTGTTCATAGTTCCTTTGGGATTTATGCTGACATTTTTTAATATATTAGAAGTACCTGTTGCCTCTGGTCTGTTAGTATATATGTGTTACAAATAAAAACTTTGCCTAGATCAGAGGTTCCAGTTTGGGAGAATGACTTTTATATAACTCTAAGACAAGCTCCCACATTTTAAGGGACACCACATGGCTAAGATATGTTAATGTCTTATGTCCTTGTCAAAACAAGGATTTTAGCTCTCTAAATATTATTTCAGTTTTCTCATCATTAAATTTTCATCATTTAGTTTTAATCTGAATTTGATCCTTCTTTACAAAATTTTAACTACAAATATTTGTAATACAAAACTCACCTATATCTACTCTTTACACTGTTTTACTATTAGCTATCAGCTCTGTTTACCTCTGATTCTAATGTGGCTATCAGAACATGTAGGGTGTGAAAACAAAGGTCCAGGTGTCTTTGGTTACTTGCAGGCAGAGACTTTGCCAGTGCTCTAATCAAAATGGATGTGAGGAGGAAGATGCATTAACACATGCTATGTCTATGCTAATAGATCTCTGTAATGGGTTTAAATGTGAGAATATCACTGAGGTGATAAATCTGCACAGCTTTGAGACTGAAGGGAGCTAAATTCATAGGATAAGTGAAATCAGCTCACATCTGGCTGTAAAAAAATACATGAGCAAATTTGTGGATCCTGAACTGGAACTGAGGAAGTGATTTAATTTAATACCAGTCTAGTTTCCGCAGTTTGCTGGCCAAAGAAGTTTTCTGTTTCTTCTTCTCCTGGGCTGTTGTGTCAAAACACTCAGACTTGTCTTTTTCTTTGAATCAGATCTCATGATAGCTGCAGTAAAAATTGAATCGGTGCTCAGTCCTGTATTTCCTTCACAGAAGTGAAAAAAGGTTTCCCTTGTAAAATACATAGCTTTCATCCTCACCATTTCTATGAAAACTATCTGGTTACATCACTTGCCTAGAAAGTGGAAGACCTGTATTCTAGTTCAAAATTCAGTGTTCCCTACTTGGCCAAATTACCCCCTCTACCTGCATTCTCTACGGCTATGATTTCTCCTTTTCTGTTCTGTGCTCTGAAAAAGCCTATCATTCTGAACACCTCCAAGCTTTCAAGAAGAGAAAAGTGTAAGGCTTAGGCATATGTTAGGTATTCAAATATTCATCATTCAGCACTTAAGCAGAGTAGGAGCTTTCAAGTATCCTGGTGTAGCACGGGTCAGAGCAACATCCTGGAGTTTTATTGTTTGAAATTGTAAGAAGTGTAGGCTTTAGCTTCTCTCCTGATAGACAGCAACTTAACAAGGGCAATTTTGGCCTGAGTTTTTTTGGGAAGGAGATCTAGCTATTCAAGGGGACTGTTTAGTCAGTCAGCTAGGAAACAATAGCATGAAACTTTGGGTTCAGTATCATAATGACAAGCTTGATGGGCTTCAAGGTGCATTTGTCCTTCTGTGAATCTAACCTCTGCAGCTTAATCAAAAACAAATGGAAGACCATTTACATTGCAGTGGAGGAAACTGTCTCTCTCTCTCTATTTACTTGTTCACTGATTAATCAATATACTCAGAATTTATTTGCAGTGTTGTTCACTATTGGAGCTAAAATACCAGTTATTCTCAATTGCCTAACAGCCTGATAGGCATAAATTAACTCATTTCCTGCAGAAATTCTGTCAGAAATGAGTCTTTCCACTCTTCACTTAGTTTATTTCTGACGTTATTAGTCCTGTATGTATAACATCAGCCTAAATAAGAGACAGTGTGGAACCTCTGCTTTCCAAGGACTACGCTTCTGTGAGGAGGCAACTGCTGAGCAGCTTTTCTGTGTGGAACTGCATCAGCTCATGCATCCATATGGTCTCTTCTCACTACTTCCTGCTGTTCAAAGTTAGAAGATCTGCCTCCGTTTCCTACCTAAAAATATTTCTGCATGACCTGTGTGAAGGACCTCAAGCTTCCCTCTGTCCCCTTCACCACTACTCTAGGCAATTATGTAAGGGTTTTTTATTGCACATATTCCACTTGAAGAAAAGCTATTCTGCTGAGACATGACAATATTTTTTCATCTACAATTACAGGTCATTGTTTTGAAGTTTCTGAAAAGAGCTATTGAAGAGCATCACTATTGCCAATTTCTCCTTTGTAAGTTTGAACTATCAAATGCCCTTAGTGTATTGAAAAAATCATGTACGGACAATCTGAGTCATGAAGAGTAGTTTCAAAAGTCTGTGGACTGAAAATAAATTGCTGATTTCTAAGAGATTTGGCTGTAAACTCTGTGTGCTAATCATCTAAAGTAACCTATCTGGACATCATCTGCAAAGGGGTACAGTGTGTTTGGTTTAAGAGCAGATATTTTCTTTTGTGTGTATTTTCAACTATAGAAAGAGATATCATGATCCAGCATTTCACTGTTCAGGCAAGCTGCATTACACCATTTTCAGAGAGAGTAGAGTTACAAGGTCAAATTTACACTCTGAGGGAATCACATCTTCTGAGTATTCATACTGGGTCAAGTTTTGGTCTGTAATTTCTGACATTCCTTGCTTATATAAAACACTGACATTATTTGAAGTACTAAGTTTTGGAACAGTCTCGCATGCATATCAGAGTGTTCATGTGATATTTAACTTCAAGCCCACTAAAATCTGTGATATGTTTCACTTTGGAGTCTCTGGGTTTTCTGCCAGGATTTTAATGAATACTAATACAACCAAAGGCATCACAGCCTGTATATAAAGTTGTAATTGTCTCATAGACTAACATAACTGAATCTTCTCAATGAGACAAGATAGTTGGATAAATCTTTCCCTATCTTTGAGAGACAAGATCTAGTCAGTGAATGTTTTAGTGGTGGCTTTTCTTCCTCATCTTTGAAACTAAACACCTCTTCGTCCCATTACCAGGGAACACAGAAAGTGATCTTGATACTGCAAAAGGAACAGTCCTACAAAAAGTTGTGTCCCTTCAAAGAACTGCAAACAGAAGAATGGAACTTTTGTTTTTTGACATTTGTCATATGGTTATTTATTGCTTGCTATTTATTACTTACTGTTTGTATAATAGGATATATAATCCCACTGTGCCACCAGAAACAGAGAGTCCCTGTCCCCAAAACTAGTTAAAATGAGATGGGAGTTTGAAGGTGTGCATTCTGGAGGATAAAAAGGAAGGTTAGGGAGAAAGACAAAGAAAAGGAGATACTGCTTAGGGCCTCAAAACTATCTCAGTGCTACTGTATTCTATTGATAGGATAAAATGTGTACCTCCTAATTCTTCTCTGAACTGGTCTCATCAAACACCTGATACCTTGTAGGCTTGTCAAATGAAAGCTTCAAGGAAAAGCATAGTGGTTTACATAAAGCAACACTCAAGAGAAAAGCAATAGAATAATTATGAAAAAGAAATCCAGCATGAGAGCAACATAGAAAAATAGACAATAAAACCTGTCATGCTATCTCAGTAGTTACAGGGGCGATTACTGTGCTGTGTTCCATTATATAGACCCTTGGTTTTAAGTTATTTTGTTTTCCACCTCTAACCTCTGTATCTCTTCACCTGAGAGATCCTCCTGCCCCAAAAGGAAGACACATATGAGTGTATCAGGTTTTTTTGGTTGTTGTTTGTTTTTTTTGTTGTTGTTCTTGGGTTTTTTTTAACAACTTAATTACTAATGGCCTGATCTTATTTTGACTGGAAGCTGAACTTCATTTTTTTTTTTTTTTTGCAGTAAGGGATCTACAGAATATTGCCTATGTTCAAGATTCAGCCAGATTTTCTCTAATGTACAATGTGTCAGCATTTTGAAATCCTTTTCTGAGATGTTTAGCCATATCTTTGCACCTGGCTAACCATATGCTGGGCTGCATCCAAAG
>VYZT01071870.1:0-12248 GCA_013400735.1 Pomatostomus ruficeps | reverse complement strand
AAGAAATTATTTACTCAGAGGGTGGTGAAGCTGGGACTGGAATAGGTTGCCCAAAGAGGCTGCGGATGCCCCATCCTTGGAAATGTTCAAGGCCAAGTGGGATGGAGTAGTGAGCAACTTGGTCTAGTGGGGGTGGCATCCCTGTCTATTATGGGTGGGGGGAAAGGGCAGGGGGTGGAAGGAGGACAAGGGGCAGGGGGATGTAGATGCAGATGCAGGTTGGAATAGATGATCTGTAAGGTCCCTTCCAGGCCAAGCCATTCCATGATTCTGTGATTTCCCTTTGGGTTTTTCATTTTCCCTTTGATTTTCCTTTCCATGCAAAACAAACCTCTAATAAGTCTTCTGTCTTTTGAGAGCTTAGAGGGATTAGAAATCCACAGGATGCCAGATAACATCCAAGTCAGAAGACTTGCTTACAAGTCAGAGTTTGGTACAACTCTCCAGTCACTTGAAAAAAAGGATTGAGTAGAACTGACATAGTGTCCCAAGGGTTCTTGCTGGGCCTGTCGCTGTATTGACATGAGAGGTTCAATCTGTTACCTGTGTAACATGAACACCTCAGTCTGAATGCTGAGGATAGAGGAGCTAGCCAAGTTTTGGATGGGTCTTTGACAAGGAAGATGGTTGCAGAGAGTAGTGATGGGTATTCCCCTTACAGACCCCTTGGGTGTCTGTGGTATTGAGTGTTCTGCTCATGTTTGATACACAATAAATCAGATATAAGAAGTAGCAAGTACCGAATGGCCTGGCTGGAAATTTAGGACTCCCACTTTTCTCTCACACCACAGATTGTACTTTATCCCCTTTCCCCCTCATCCAGACCTTACCAGCTTCTAACAGGCTTGAACTCTTCTCTCGTGTATCTGTACATCCCAAGAGCCTGCAAGCTGTCACTTCCAAATGGTTTAGCAGGATAACCAGCAGGCTTCTTCATCATCACCAGAGAGTTTGTGTGGGTAGCCAGCTGGTCTGTCTTCCTAGTAGGCTTCAGAAGAGGGTGGGAATTTCAGAAATGCATAGCAACACAGGTAATATTTGTACATTATTTGTCCATCCTAAAAGTGATTTCCCCTCTACATACTATCCTTTTAGATTCAGTAACAAGATCAAAATGTCTGTATTCGTTCTTTATACTGGCAAATAAATTGTTCTGGGGCTAAATAAGACCCAGAAGATATCACAATGTAGTAAATTCACCACAGTGACACAACTTGTTGGAAATTACTCAGAGGTTTTCTTGGAGAACAGTAGTTCAAACATGAAGGAAACATGGGCTACATCTTAGAAGAAACCCAGATTTTAATAATTTGATTAAACAACCCCTGAATCAGTGTGATCTACTCAATAAATCTGTAGCCGAGGACTACCAGATGTGATGAGTTTGCTGTTTCTTGAATTCCTAAATTATTTAGAGAACAAGAGCTTAAGTATAGATCTCAGCTTACAGGTGTTATTAATCTCATATTTGTATAAACTACAGGGTTTTCTTGAGGGTCCATCTCCTAAGTTAGTGCAACCCAGCAGGCATTTTCCTTGTCTTCCCATAAAGTTTTGGTTTGAATCAGATTCCTACTCAGAGGAAAATATTAAAAAAAAAAAATACTACAAATAAAATAGTGGTAACTAAGAGAAACTAAATAAACAACATGCAAGCTATCAAGCACCAAAGTGTCTGTATACTGTACATTGTTGTGCCTGTCCTGCAGGGAACACAGTTGTGAGCTGATTGTTGTGAAGACATAAATTTTTCATGAAACAAAGATTTGTAGGAATAACAATGGTCCACTAATTCAGCTGGGGGGCAGGAGGGGGAAGCAAAATAAGGCAGAGAAGTATTTGTATACGCAAGCTTTCCTTCAGATTTGAACATCTTTTCTCTGTTTCAGTCATATCCAGTAAGCATCTCCAGGGAGAGCCTGGGGTAAAAAACTGAAAAGCACGATCCCAACACTGAACATTCCCTGAAGTTAACTGGGTTTGATCACAACACTATTAAAGTCAAACAGCCACACAACACAAGAATGGAACTAATTCTCACCTTATGAGATGATGGTACAGCTGTATCCTTCACTTTACAGTAGATGTTTCTGGCCTTTCTGGATCTTTAAGCTTCAGATAAAATTTTCAGGTGACCAAGACTCACCCAACATCACATGCTTCAGAGAGAAGGAAATCTGGACACTCTGCACTGTAAACCATGGATCCACACTGGAGGGAAGGTGTCCCACCATACTTTTGACAAGTTGTATTTTTAATATAGATTCACTTTATACTGAAGAAATTCAGAAGTCTTCTTTAATCAAAGTGACTGGGAATGTGTCTGCTGTAACTGAGACAGCACACAGCTGGATGGAAGTTGGTATTACTGGTGTTATTTGTCTACTTTGGTTATTTGGAGAGGGTGAAATGGAGAGAAAGTACAAATGTGATATGAAAAAACTCCTTAACAGCCACGAGAAAGCTTCTGAAGAACAGCGACTGTGATTCAATTTAAGGTTAAAACACCTAAGGGTATGTTTCCACATTTAGATATCCATGGGTGATTCCAGTGTCTAAACTCACACCATGATCTGTAGAAAAATTATCAGCAGCATTTAACAGTTATCAGGGAGAAATTCAGTTGACCAGCTACTAAGAATCATATCCTGAGATTAGATCCTACACAATGGGTTCAGGAAAATGTGGGATTTGCTGATAGTAATAAAAAGCTGGTCCCTGCTTACATAGTACCTCCAGGAACCAGGACCTCACAGCAGTACAAATGCGGTAGTAATCACCATTCCTGAGAAAATACAAAGTGTGCTCTTTGTCTCTCCCTTACTGACAAAAGTGACATGGCAGAAGCAGAAAAAGATACACAGTCTTTGCTACAGGCATCTGAAAAGTTGGCAATATTCCCAGAAAACAGAGATACTCTGAGCAGAGACAGCATTGCATGGCCATGTGTGCCATGAAGCAGAGGGTCCCAAGGGATGCACTTGAGGCAAGAGGCTCTGCACAGCCTTGAAGGCCAGCCCCTATCTGAAGTAACATAAGGCATTGAACCTGCTACTCCTCCCAAAGAAATCAATGATAATCCTTTCATGGGTTTGATATGCCATTGCTGTCATTACCCTGTTCCTATACTCTTCATCGTGCCTTCTCCCTGCCTCAGCTGCATCCACCCACTGATGCCTCCCAGGAAAAACAAGGTTGTCTGAATTTGCAGGCTCAAGCTTTGTGCGAGCAACTTAGATATTTAATATGCAGCCTGCAGTCATTGCTCCCAGCTTCAATAGCCCCTTGGAGAAAAGTTTTGAAGCTCACTGACATGCTGGACATGTGGACCTGATTGAGAAATGATGTTCGACAGCTGCCAAAGGGGAGGAGGATTGGAGCTGAAAGTTTTCACCATTGGCTCCAGCATTGCCCCACAGTGCTACTAGCAAGTAAATATATGTCAGAACCTACTGATTGTGCCCAGTTTGCATTTCATAAATTAAAATGTATCAGCTGTTTCTTAACATTTTATTTTCAGTCTTCTTTTGATCATAATTTGGCCTAAGGACTACATCTGTGATGAATTCCTTGTAACAGGACCTTGCCATTTGGACTACAGTTGTCATCAAAATATTCTAGCGTGCTCACACAGGCTGAGAGAAATACATTTTTAAAAATATTCTATCACTCAAAAATTAGTTTAAAGAATTGGTATTGTTTATTGAGTTGAAAAATTGTCTGTATTCAAGTTTCTGCCTTGCTGTGGTTGGAAATGTCTATATGTCTGTGTGTATATATATAAACATAAGAACAGCCACACAATAGCAGGGATATGTAAGACAGTAAATAAAACCATGTAATGTAGTTTTCCAAAATGCAATCTCTCCCCAATTTTAATATTACATAGCAGCTTAAAGACAACTCCAAGTGTTTGTTTTGAAGCATTATTTTCTCAAATCTGATTCTTTTTCATATTTAGAGATCAAGGCTTGCTTTTATCAAGCTATATGCTTGGTGCTACAAAAGGTGGCAATTCAGGTGCAAGGTTCTGGAGAAAGATTTTCATTTCACACTGAAAGCTCCCATCTGCCCCCTGAACACCCCTGTGCCTTTCACAGCCCTACACTGGGCCATGTACATATCAGTCTGCCCAGGCTGCTGAGAATGGTGCCCACCAAGGCCAGCGCCTTGGGAAGAGCTCCACTTCCAGGAGCTGCAGCTGAGGTCTACTTTGGATGAGGAGTTGCCAGAGGGACAGGGAAGCTGTATGAAATGGAAGTGACTCATCACTACTGAGCATCTAATGGATTTCAGGAGGGCTGTCCTTATGGAAATAGAATAACCAAGGTTGTCAGGAGATCAAAGGAGAGACTTAAAGCCAAACAAGGACAGTTGTGACATTATTGTCTAACAGACCACAGACCAAAGCCACCCATGGTGCTGTCCCCAGTGGCTGTGATCATACTGACACAAACTTGGGAGCTGTGGTCAGTGTGGAATGTGGGGCTGAGGCCATTGCTTTGCCTGTGTATAGATGGCAACTACACTGTTGTCCAGCTTTCTTATGATTGCCTCCCACCTCAACACATGTTTTTCCTGAGTATTTATGCAACAAGAGATCCAAAAAGCCCATGAACTTTCTCAGTCTCCTTCTTCCTATGCCCTGTGTCTGTTCCCTCTGGGGGAAGGCAGGGTGTGAGAGGCTGTGTGGGAGTTTGGCAGCCAACCAGAGTCAATCCACCACACACCAGAGTGGAGGTTCCAGAAGTTTGATTGACTACTCCCTAGACAACAACAGGATTCCAGGTATCACTACTTCTGCTCCAAGCATAAACAAGCAAGTCAGCCAGCAAATATTAGCTTTTGCTTTTCTAAGTGCTTCTTCAGTGCAGTGTCACTTCTCTCCTATTCATCTATGGAGACCTATAATGAAGTATCAAGGCTAACACAGCACCATGTGGAGAAGGGCTGAGAACCAACATCTGCCCCAGCCCTATTCTTCAGCTGCTTACCACAATACACATGCAGAATAAGGAATATGAGTTCAGACTGGCAGCACAATGAAAAGGAGGCAGGAACTGTGCCTATTTGTTTTTCTTCAAATAATAGATGTCCCTGTACCAGTGAGAGCAGTGGAATGGGACAGCATCCTCCCATTGCTCCAGGAGGTAGCTGTTTACACTGCCAGGTAGCTCTGGGATGTCTATGCTACCTCTTCACAAACTAGTTCGTGTACTAGTTCAGAGCTCCTGAGCTGTGACTACAAGGCCAGCAGGCTAGACTAGCCCCATGGAGCTCCTTGGTGTGCCTGGGCTTACTTGCAAATGACAACATCTTTGCCCTGTCCTTATGGCACAATTTTTAAAGGCTTCATGCTACCGGTTCTTTTCACAGGAAAGTCAGGCCCCACAAAAGCACAAGTGAGAAGGAAAAGAAAAGAAGATCTAGGCCCCAGGGCACTTTCTAGTAAGTGATACCAGAAATATTTTTCTGAAGGAGAATATTTCCATTTCAAAAATCCATGGCAGAAGAGACCTGTTTGTCTCTTCCAGTCCCCATTCACTGTACTAACCATTCCAGTATTTTTCATACTTTGACAGCTTTGACATCTTTGCTGCTGTCATATGCTGGTATGCACAGCTGTCCATAGGTAATTTCCTCTTATCTGAGGAATCATGTCATTGCCAGGGACAGGAGGCAGGGAGTCTTTTCCAATGACAAGGGTTTCCTTCCAGTCAGGGTAGCTCAGCCCCAGATCCAAGCCAGAGGGGAGTGGTGGGTGTAGCATGGCAGAGGGAGGTGCAGGATATTTATTGCCTGTTGTTGGTCATTTCCACAGTGAGCAATAATGTTCCTTTCCTTGTACATTATGCCATTAGTACTGTTGCTGTTGCTATTCCTTTTCTTATCTCATTGCTGTTTCCAGTAAATTGTTCTTCTCTCAACCCATGATCTTCACCTTTAGTGGCTCCAATTCCACTCTGCATCCCACCGCAGGGGAGGGGGAAAGGAAAGCAGGGGGAACAAGAGCCCAGCATGTGTTTTGGAGAGTTTCAGTGGGGACACTGAACTGGGAAGCACCATTCTCAAACCTCAACACCTTTCTAAATGAGAAAGAAATAGAAAGAAATTACATCCACCTCAGAAATACTCATCTGAGACATGGAAAGCCCAATTGCACAGTTTTCCTCTTTCGTCATCTTCAGCTCCTCAGCTAAGTTGTGTCAGCACTTTCCCTTGGCTTACATTGAGGTTCAAACATGCTCAGTCCTTTGCTGTCTTCACTGACACATTTTACTGCCTGCAAGTAGTCACTGCTCACAATATTCAAACAACTGACTTTTCTTGGTTTCTCACTGGCCCAGTGAATATTTAATATTTGATACAAGCTATTTTTGTTACAGCTCCCAGAAGAGGAATTAAGTAGGTACACTTTCAGGGCTTCCATTTAGGTGTATCAGGCTCAAGTCTGAGTCACATGGGAGTAAGAAACCAGGCATCCTGATGCTGTTCTATCAGATATTTTTCCTAGCACTGAAACTGCTTCACAGTGAACACCACTACATCTTCTGGATTCCTGTACAAATCTGAGTTTTTAAAAGAATAAAATCCTGATCAAGTGCCTGTCTTGTGCATTTCCACCTTTCTGGCCTTTAATAAATCTTGGCAGCTGGGAATTGATTTGGAAAACCCGACAGCAGATAAAATTGCTTTGTTGGATGAATGCTCAAGTTCGGCTTCCATTTTTTGATCAAGCTCTCATTTATCGTCATAGTCTCTGAAATTACTGATTCTTTGAACCTGACTGCTATTCCACATAAGCAGTGTTTTATGTGTAATCAACGTCTTTATTACATAACAACCAGTAACATCTGAAAGCTTTAATCATATTCTAACATTTTAATGATAGCAGGGAAAGATTTATGGGCAGAGTAAATATCTTTTATTGGCTCAATGATGTAGTTGGAAAATGCAGACTTGCTTTTGGGCACCCAAACCTTTTTTCTGAATTTGAAACAGAAGCTGCAAAATTGTGGCTTGATGTTTGCCATTTCTTTTGGTTCTGAAGCAGATAATGGATGTCTGAAGTCTTGTCTGGTTTCCCAGCAGTGCAAATAGACAAAGCAAACCTTAATTTGGTTATACCCTTAGATCATGATGGTTACATTACACAACGCTTTCAGAATATTATCAAATTCATCATAAACTCAAAGAGCCATATACTTTATGATCTTGCCTTTGAATTGTCATATTACTTTGCCTTGTTTTCAAGTAATGCCTTACCTCAAAATTCTTTCTAACCAGCTGCTGTAGATACACAATATTTCATGTTATTGTCTCAGTTGTATTTCTTTTTTTTAAACCCATGAAAAATGTTTACTTGTTTTTAGGTCCCCTCCGTAAAATTTTCTCATTAAAGAGAAGGAAAACACACCATCTGTGGCATAATTTGTAGCTGCTTGTTTGAGGGGGACTGTTCAGAAGGAAGTAAATCTTTCCACAGTTTAGAAAGCTTGTGAGGGAAAGAATTCATCCACATTTAGCAGATGCTGGGGTAAGTACATTCTTCTGGAAGCCGCAGGTTTGGGGGGTCAATAAATCCTTCCATTGCTATTAGACAGGAGGCAATAAATCCTTTGATCTCTATCACACCCAATGATTTTAGTCCACTCAGAATGTACATTTCATTGAGGTACTGTCTTCATTTTCCCATTTTCCTGGGATTAATTTATCCTCCTTTTCTAGATTACTTCCCCTTTTTTTAATTAATTGGTTGTACTTCTCAGCTGTGCACTATAAGGACATGGCATTCAGTTACACTACCTGCTAAGAGAGATAATACTTATTTTTCTACTTTCATCATCTAGGTGAGAGACTCTGAAATTGTAACAGTGTATTCCCTCTCTCAAGAGTACCAAAGTATTTTTTTTAAATAGTCAGGTGTCCTTAAGCTTTTTGAAAGAAGGTTTTTCTTGAAGAGCTGTTTTTGGCCAATTTCACGTCAGACATTTTCTCTTACATCTAGCTACAAACATCAGTAAGCTTAGTGTTGGCCTAAAAAACATTAGAAATCTAGCAATTTAGGTTGAAAAACAAGGGGGGACAGGTTTACATATTAACTCAGCACTATTTTTATCTGCAGTTTGGATTCTGAATGCCAGTAAATAAATGTAATTGACAAATTTTAGCAGCACAGCATCTCTCAAATTCAGAAGTCACCTTATTTTTATCATTTTCCCCCTGCCTTTGGTATTTATTTTAAAAATGAAAGCATTTTCCAAAATTCATTTAAAACAAAAGCATCCCACTCCAAAATATCCTTTAAAACTCCATCCACTGAGAAGCCAGATGGGGAAGAGGATTTTAGGATGAAATCTCCATCTTCTAGCATTCAAGTCGAGAAGGTATCCGGAGGTTTTTAGCCTTCCGAAGTTCCTTTCTGTCAAACAGTGACACCCAGTGGTCAGCCAGACTAAGGCATTAAACCTTACAGCCTCAGTGCCTGCCTCTGCCCTTGAGACGGAAAGGAGGAGGGTGCCTAATTAGCAATGAGGGGGACTGAGCAGCAAATGAAACAAGCACGTCGTCGTCGGATATATAAAGCGTAAATACACTGAAAGATCTATCTTGCATCTTTTTTCTTCTGGTGTTTATTAGCATCGTATTAGACTGAAGATGCTTATCTGTTCCCCTAAGGATAGGAAATAATTTAAATTTTGCTTATAAGTATGTCAAGTATTCCCTTCTGTCACTGCATTCTTGTACAGCTGGTAAGCTGGGGACCGTTTCCAAAAACTGCACTACAGGGTGAAACAGTGTTGTCAGACTTTATAAACCATCTGGAACAGCAAGCTGCTTTCCATGCCCTGAAATTCCCAAGCCCTGCTTTTTTTACACCATATGTAAAATTGATATCGTCCTTAAAAGTATAGGACAACCTATGAAATTATAATAAGTTCCAGACTTTTAATTAAGTCTCGGATCTTACTACCGAGGTGGAAGGCGCATTTCACACATGAACTACGGAACCAAATGTCTTGCAGCAGCCACAGCAAGGCCACAGCAGTGCCAGTCTCCAGCTCCGTGGGGCCCTTCTCTGCCCGTCAGTGCCCTGACACATGGCACTAGCAAACAACAGTTCTACAAATTAAACTTAGGGTCCAGTTGTCTAGAAAAAAAATTGGAGAGTGAGACAGAGACATTTCATGATCTTTGCCAGAGAATTTTCTCTGAACAGCTTGGAGTAGGTAAGACTCTTTCAGCCAACACATCCATGACTCCTTTATGAAGGGTGCTCCAGATTAGGAGTTAAGTTGCTGCTGACAAAAGTGCCTTTCAAGTAGACCCAGAAAGGGGACTAGTGAGAGGTGGGAGCAGGACTGGTGGGGTTTTGCATGCTCAACTCACACAGCCAGTGGATTGTTCACTGAAATATAGAAAGAGACTGTTCTCTGGTCCGTACATTCTTCTCCCAAACTCTGTTTTTATTCTATGTGCTAAAAAAACAGTTGAGAAGAGTCTATTTTCTGTTTTCATCAATGAGGAGAGCTAACATTCTGCTAACTCTGCTTTACCCTATTAACTCTGCCCTTTCCTTCTTTCGTATCCCTAAATAAATGGCAAGACCAAGTCTGGTTGTAAAACTTCTTTGCTAGTGTGAAAGATCTGCCATTTTCTGTCATTGATTCTTTCCTAATTATCTAAATCAAAGTTGTGAAGTGGAATTAAAGATTTTATATATATATATAATATATATATGTGTGTGTGTGTATCTAACAGGAAATTTCTGATTTCCTCCTAATCAACATTCTGAAACATACTGTTAGGTTCAAAGGAAACTCAAATATGCTATTATGATAAATGCATAGTAAGATCCTCAGCTAACCATAAATATTTCATAATGATGCCAGGCAATGTCATGTTACTGTAACAAAGATATGCTTATAGTGTCTGAATGGATTTTACTGATTTAGAGAACTTTCAAGCAAGGCATGGTCAATATTAAGAGTGTTTTCATTAAACTTTAGGAAAGAAGGAGAACCATTTGACATTAGTAAGGTTTGTAAATATTTTCTTTAAGTCTTTCTGACCCGCATACGTTAAAATCATGTTATAGCGATAACAAAAGCCAGATACTCAAAACTGACTGTCAGTCCACACTTGAACTTAGTTACTGAGGAAATAATTTGCTGCATTACATCACCAGGGCAAATGAGGTAGCTTCTAAAATTACTTTCAAATAGAATGCAGGAGCTGGTCGGACCAGTGCTTTGAGGTCCAAATTTCCATCCAAAGTAAAACATCAAGTCAATAAGAGCCCAGTTATATTTGCAAGCAGAAGAAAAGGAATGCTGATGTATATCAGTTTGGCTGTGCAAAATCACTGTGGTCTTGATTTTGTGATAGTAACACTTCTGCATAGCAATGCATTGCTTTTAGGGAAAACTAGAAGAGCTATCTGTTGTATTCATTCTTGGTTTATTCTTTTTTCTGTTCTTTGCTACTCTTCAGTGTCCTTCCTTTCCTTGTTTCTCCCCTTTTCTTTCACTACCAGATTCCAAGTCTGTTTGTTCTTTTAGTCTCTATAGTGTAAATCTCTCTTCCCTCAATTTTGGTCCCTCCTTCTTCTATCCTCCTTTCAGTCCTTCCCCCTTGTATAACTTGTTATACGTCTATTTCCAGCACTAATTAATGCTTCATCCTTCTTTCATTTTTTTTTCTAAATCCTATCAGGCTACTAGCTATTCAGTTATATTGAATGTCCATTGTAGCCATGGAGTTTCTAAACTTTAGTTAGTAGCTTTTTAAATGCCCTTTGTATAACTTTTTTTTCTTCATTTCTTTCCCAGCAGCTGGAGAAGGAAAGGTTCTTGCACATAGACTGAGCATCTGTTTAGTCAGGGCTGAAAGAAGAGCATAAAAAAAAAAAGATGGAAACATCTACAGCTACCAGAAATTTTTTGAGTCCTTGTAAATGAGTGTGCTTGCAAATATGGCTGTTCCAACCAGGTTCATTTTTATTTTTCTTCATTAATTTTCTGCCCTTTGTCTTCATTTCTATTGTCATTTGGTGTTAGCTAGTTGGCTGAAATGTTTTGTGTAATTGGACTAAGCAACCATGTTGATAATAAGACAGAGCATTAAAGGTCCCAAATTCTGTAGCCTCAAAATACTTGCAAATTTTCCATGTCACCAAATGCTGCCCCTGGCAGACAAAATTCATTTTGTGCTCCATTAGGCTCTGCTGTCTTCAGTTTTCTCTATCATGCCTGCCCTATCTTTCCTTAGCTGCCTTCTACAGGAGCTTCTGTAGCACTTAACATCAAAAATGCAGTTCTTCAGAAAAACCTGTCAACGCAAGAATTTAAATCTGAAAAAATTACACAGTAATACCAGCTTGGGGCAATGTAGCCTGTACATAAAGAGACCTTTTTATCTTTGGATGTTGGCCCTTGTGACCAATTACCAAACCCATCTTTCCAACTTATTTTTATCATAACATGATAACATAGTGGCTGCCACAAAGACCTGTAACATTTCCAGCATTAATTCTGCTGATGCACAATTTTGCTTTAACATGCAACTCCAAAATTCCTAAAAGATGCCAAGAAAATAATACATATTTTGCAGTAATTCCAAGACAACATGCCTCTCTTTGCTCTTTCTTCTTTTTTTTAACAAAAAAAAAATAGAATGAAATATTTGTAAAGAGAGGCTAGGAATTTTATGTGCATGTTTCACTGTCTTAAAATGTCAAAGAGTTTAAATTGTATCATTGTGCAGACCAAGTGCTCTACTGAGTTGACTGTATGTTTTTTTCTGTTTATGGTGCTGCAGCCATCTTACTTCTGTGATGATTTTAAGCAAGGGGTTAGAGAAAGAATGGATCTAGGGGTCATATGAGCATACCAGTGTTTAATAACCTTGTCACAGTTCCAGGACAGAAGACAAGGAGAGGCCAGAAAACCTTTTGGATTGGACAAAGGGATAGATATAGACACATATATATATAGCTCGATATAGATAAAAGACACTGTATAGTGTAGAAAGGTAGAAAGACAGCAAAGAAAATGGCTAGTGAATATTTATTCACCATTCATAATATTGAAAATTTGCTGAGTACTTATTCATTGATTCTTTTCAGAATTAGGATCTACTAAATTGAATTAGCAAGTAGCATATTTTTTTTAAATAAGAACTTTTCATCTGCAGTTTGGCCATAGAGCTCATTACCAAATAAAGACTTGTCCTGGTTTCAAAGACAG
>VYZT01071799.1:0-26116 GCA_013400735.1 Pomatostomus ruficeps | reverse complement strand
CAATGAATTTAAACCTCAAAAAATCAAGGATGAATATTGCAGCCTAAAACGCAATAAACATCCAATCAACTAAAGGAAAACAGGTGTTGTGCTTAGTCCTTGCATCACTACTTTTTAAAGCAGAGCTAACAATATTGAGGTCATATTTTTCGGTGGCTTGGAAGGGGGTTTTTGTGTGTTCACCTAAAAAATAAGTAATGCAGACCTTTACTCCCCTAGAACAGGAAGATATATGCAATAGTTTTATGGATTTATTTCCATTAAAACTGTATGCTCCTTGACAATTTATTATTTCGGTTATTTCTATGTGTTATTGTCTAACTTTTCCTGTATGAAAAGGGAACAGGATATTAAAGCTTTCCTAAAACTGCTATTGCTAATGTCATGAAGAGGAGCATTCTGAAGTTTTTTATTGTACTCTGTCACTTCCCATAAATTCACGACAAAGGAAGAAATGACTAATCCGAGTTTGGTCAGACAATTTGGACCAAAGTGGATAGTCTTAAAAGCTGAGTAACAGAATTAACAGTATTTCTCTTGTTTGCATTCCCATGGAATGATGATTTGCAGCCATAGCAAAATCTAATGTGATTCCCATCAGTTCTGAGAAGTTTTATGCAAGCCTGAAACAGACTTGTCTTCAGGAAGGACAAACTGTAGCAACATGCAGGTACTGCTGGCCATCACTTAGGTAGTATTCTTTGCAGATTAAAGACATACTGCAAAATGCTGTGCTAGTGGAAATGAGGTCTTTTCACAGTAAACTGGTACTGAAGTCTTGACTATCATTCACCATAAGTAGTTTCTTTACATTACTGGGAGCAGCTGCTAATGAAATTCTTCCAGAAGTTATACTGCATATACCCCTATATATTTCTGCAGTTTTCTTTGATCCCAATTAATGTGCACATTTGATGAGCTTTCACTCTACTTCAGCAGTAAATGAAATAACATCTTGACAACTACAGATTATGGAGATGTTTGTAAGCTATTTTGGAAACATGCAGCATGACAAATGTCATAGGCATATTCACTGGTTCGAAGACTTCAGAATGTGAATATGGATATTGTGAGTGTCCACAGAACCAGAATAACAAACAAGTGAATTATCTTACCTCTTTTGTATATAAGCAAAGTTGACAATTTTTGTTATTGAAAATTTTGAACTTGCAGTACTTATCTTGGTGGAAAAGGAGGAAAGAAATTAAAGTGTGTCATTGTGGACAACTGGTTAAAAAGAAAACCATTTACAATTTTTTTTTTTCCTTTTAAACACATTCTTTGCTACTCTATCACTCTCCCCCAGACACTTTTATCTTTAGGCTAAAACAAACAAAACGACACTGCTGTCCCAATCTTAACTTTTTGTCATTTCAAAATAATTAGTAAGCATTTGTAGAAGCCTTCTTGATAAACAGCCATAACTAGAACAAAGGTTTATAATGCCACTAAAACTTTCATCTGGATTAAAAGTTTAAAGATGGAAATACAATATGACTACTTTTGAAAAGTTTGATTAGTTATAAGCAGTGACAATTATGAAAAATTAAATAATTTAACTTTTATCCAGAAAAAACCCCCCAAAGCATATTTTTCAAACTCTAAAAGTCCTATGAAGTATTATTTTCAAGGGCAAGGAGAAGCCGAGAGAGATTACATGGATTCTACAAGACTTTTATCCATTCAGAATAAAATGCAACAATAACAGTTCTTCCAGGGCCAAACCTAGCCATGGTGAGCCAGACAAGCAATGAAGCACATGCTTAATATTAAAAGAATATTTAATGGGTTGAAATTTGGCATGCAATATAGCCCAAATTAATCCAGCCTGAATTCTACTCTGTGCTCTTGTTTCCTATTAAGGAAGCAGTTCTAAAGACCTAGAGAGTCAGCCAACAGCATACAGGAGGTGGAGGGACTCAGGATGACTTTGCATAAACATTTTACTCTAAAGGAGGTATTTTAACCACTTGCTTACTCAGACTCCCAGGTAGCCAACTAATACTTTGAAAGCATTTATGGAAGATAAATACCCTAGATTATTTACGGATAGACTGATGTACATATGCACACACACACTTATGTAACATCTAATATTAAAACAGTGATATTGTGTTACATCATCCACTGCGCTATGTTAAACCGAGGGGATAAGACTATGGCATGGAAGCCAATGTAAAGAAATTCCTTCTTTCCCATTCCTCCAGCTGAGAGGGAGTCTCCATAAATTTTTTACAAAGGGTTTATTAGGAAGCCAAAAATATTCATCTATTTTTCTTCTTATTAAACAAGGCCACTAACAGCCAACTGGAAATTTTAATTTAACTTGCACAAAACAACAATTGTACTCATTTTAATCAGAACAACTTCCCATGAAAATTACATTTTATAATTTAATAAAGAAGCTATGATGTCATGTATGCAGATGACCCCACTGCAGCAAGGGAAAATACAACATTACTTTTAGCCAAAGCTGAATTAATAAAGCAAATTCTACAGTGATAAGTAAAAGTCAGCTACAGCAGCTCCTCATACATTGTTTTTCTACCTACTTTTCAAGAATTGAGGAAATGAAACAGCTAATAAGACTGTTTTAATGTATAGAACACATTTTAGGGGAATATAACGGTTCTGGAAATGTTAGCATCAAAATCTCTCTTATACCACTAATTAGGAGACAGAAACTTAATGTACATTTCATATGCTCATTGAAAATGAACCCAACTCCCTTCAGATTTGATATACTGAATAGTCACAAAATCTGCACACAGATATAAATAGACCATGGTAAATTCATAGACCATTCTTCCTAAACCAAATACAACGATACTACTTTTGGATAATCCATCAGCAGAAAAAGAAAATCATGTAAATAAAAATTATTTTGGTGTACTATTAACACTATTCTAGTATTAATGCATTTATTAAATTGTTTTACTCTGCTAACTCCTCAGAAAGAGCATAGTCCAAACGGTGGTAACTGATGAACCATTTTTTCTTGTATTAAGGATGAAATAAAATGCTTTGGGCATTTTAGTAAAAATAAAGACACTGTGAAAAAGCCCTGAAAAACTCTGTATACTTGACTAACAAAGACTAAGTCTGTAATACTTTTTTACAGTCTTTCCCTGACTCTATTTGGTCCTTAAGTGCTTATTTGCTAGCTTTCATTTGGAGTTGCCTTTTTTTATTATAAAAGAGGAACTGCAGAATACCCCACCCCCACTCCCCCTCCAAGTAACCTTCTGAAAATCAAATCTGACTGAAGTTCATTGACAAGAACTATTCTATTGCCAAAAAAGTAATTTTTAACAAAATAAGTGACATTTTCAAGGACAAACACTACTTTAATGAAAAATGATGGAATTCTACCTAGTGGAAAAAAAATTGGGTTTTGTTGTAGTTTGGCTTGTTTTTAAGATATTTTTCCTCTCTTCTAAGATATTAGGTACTTAAAGTACTTGAGCAGTAAAAGAACTGAATAACCAGAAGGAAGCTACTGTGTTAGTAATATTGATAATCCCATTGTTTTAATGGGAAAAAAATGGAATGCTGATTCCAATATTTTGAAGTAAATTATGATCACATTAAGGAAACCATAACATAGGATAAGTATGTAAATTATATTCAAATTTATCCTTCAGCACAAAAACACAGAGAAAAAACATGACCTCTTCCCACTCCCAATATTCCACATTAAGCAATTCCAAGTGCTATGATTTCTAGATAATTTTCTCCTTGCTTTGTACTATACTATTGCAACTTTATATTTATTGTGCCATCTGTCACAAGAAAGAACAGATATAGAACAGTGGCAAAACCATGTTAAAAAGACTGTCTTGGGATAACAAAAAAGAAAAGTTAATGGACATGGATTTACAAATTATTAATGATTTTTCTTGTCATTTCTTGAAAAATGAAAACTATGCACGCTGTCTCTTTCCCCAAACAGATTGCATTTTATTCCTCTGCAGTTTGTCCGTCAGGCTTCACTCTGACAACATAATCCAAAACTAATCCAGAGCATTCAGTTTTCCTTGTTGGCTCTCATGCACACTGCTTAGACAAATCCTGCTACCTGTCAGCCCTCCTGTGTGTGCCAAACAGGCTGCCAGGTTAACCCCTGGGGAAGCCGAGAGACCTGCTGACTTAACCCCTGCTTCCCTTCAAATAATCCACTGTAAATACATAGGACGTTAACAGGCTAACTGTTCTAATCAGGGCTGGATCCCTTAAAATCTGTTTCATACACAACCCTTAAGAACTAGGGATCTAAGCATCACTGCTGGAAGAGGAAAGGATTGCTTCCAATAATGCAAGCACTAAATAAGCAGATGGATAGAACACACTGAAAGGTTTTAATCCGCTAAAGGAGTTTGAGAAAATATACACACCACTTCAATTTCCCACCTCAATGATTATAAATATTCCCTAATTGTCAGAACAAGAACAGAAATAATTTAGTACAATGAAAGCAAGTCTAATTTAGTTACAATTCAACTTCATGACGGTAAACTTTATACCCATTGCTTTTGTCCCTTTTAATAAATATCAGCTTCATAAAAACTAGTTTTTCTTTGTGGAGATCCACACTGAATGCAATATAAGTCACCAGCTAAAAGAGATTTTCACAGATAGCATACTTTACAAATAATGACATTTTAAATTACTTTACTTTCTAAAGACACAGAATTATTTCCCAGCAACTCTTAAAAAAATTCATTTCTAATGCTTTAAGCCTGAAATAGAGAAAAATCTGAGTTACAAATGTATTCAAGATACTCACTCTGTACTCAAAAAACCCAAATAAACCAACGCCTTCTCCTCATTGGAATTCAAGGCACATCACACTATCTGCTGCTGCAGCATCAACAATCCACAGCAGAAAATAACTTGCGTAAGCACGGCATACCGAGGAACACTTAAAAGCCACACTAAGCTCAGCCACATGAGAAATGTAATAAAACATTGCACAGCTCATTTAATGTTTGGAAGGCATGATGTCCAGGTTAATATCTGAAGTGGGGGAAGGTAGAGTAAGCCATGGGGAGGGCTCCTGAACTCTGCCACAAACAACTGGGAAGGTCCATTGTGCCTTCTGATAAGAACATTTATTTTACCTCAATTAAATTTCAGGCATTCTCTTGAGAGGAAGAAGGGAAAATTGTTCTTCCCTCCTATGCACTTACACACATTCACATTCATGCTTTACATATACATGCAAAGCACACATCTCCATCTCTGGAAAATGTTTAAGGGTTTTATTCATTCTTAGAAGTGTTACGCTTGTGGCAGCTAATAAAAAGATCTTATAAACGCTACAGATTCCAGAAATGTTTAAAATACTCTTGCTGCAGAGATAGTTTTAAAATTCCACTCTTTCTAGATATATTATTCATTCTAACACTTTTCCTACTTTTTATATACAGAAGAAGTGCTAATTCTTAATAAGCTTTTAAATTTGCCCTCACTGCAATTTTTAGATCCCCACAAGCCCATACCTAAGCAATACAGAAACAAATATTTGGAAAAAAAATTAGTTACTTCTAAAATAAATTGTTCTGAAAAAATAACTAAAGCAAATGTTTTTTCACTATCTATGCTTTTTCCCTCTCAGCTCTTCTCAAAACAACAGTTAATTTGCTGACATAAAAGTTCATTAAGGTCTCAGGCAGCAGTTTGTCTTTGGGGAGTTGACAACTTTTGTTAGGGAGAAGGCAGTAGTTTAAAACCTATATCTTATCGCCCTGTCAGATAATTTTGCTAAAAATCAGAACTTTTAATTTTCTGCCCTATAAAGGCATTTTCCCATATAATTTATTCATTACTAGTCAATCTAAAGTTATAAAAGTGAAATTGTGAAAGGATTTTGGAAAATCAGCCTAGATACAATTCTTTTTGGTTTTGTTTTGATAAAACCCTGACTCTGCAACTACATAACGAAACTCACATTAACTTTTCTAGGGCCAAGATTTTGCTCATTGTCTAGAAGACATGAATCCTTCTGGGCAATTAATCAAAACACAACAGAGTTGTGCATATAACAGCATGTCCTTGTACTTACTATTTTGTCTACACAAACTACAGGTAAAATACTGATGCAAAATAAATTCAACACAGTTCCATAACAAATTTCAGTGTTATGTCCACAGGATCTTCTGTAAGATATTGTTTCCTCTGAAAAATAATTTTAATTAATTGACATTTTGCAAATGTTCTTAGTCTCTGTTAAATGCCCACAGCATCAGAGTTTTTAGAGAACAGCAGTCAGCTAGTTTGTTAGTCAATATATAGCGCCACAGGACTTACAGGGCTGTCATTCAAGAATTTTATTCATGATTGTCAAATAGCATTCAGTCTTCAGAGACACTGAGCAAATGCATTTTAAAAGAACCATAGCTCAGCCACCTAGAAAATGTCTGCTTTTAAGCTGAAACACCTCTTTGCTTTTGCACTTACTGTTTTGAATTAGGTTCATAATAGCAAGCAATGTTTGAAAAAGGCCTGTTAGAAAGCTACTAAGTTTATGCTACGGAGAAGTTCATTAGACACAATTTAAAGGTCTGCCATTGCACTCAGAGATGGAGTTTTAGCATGTTTGGTGATCCAAATACACACGGTTCAGTGGTCAACATTACAACTGTTTAAAATGCAGTGACTAATCTGTAACTTATCAATATATTACAAACCATCGTTGACAATGCCAGGCTTTTTGTTGATAATTTTTCCTTATATAACACCAGCTGGAAAATGTTTCCCTATTATTGATCATGCCACTTATCAGCTATACACAACATATTTCTTTGTACTTGGTACAAAATCTAAACAGTGTGGACTTGGTTCATTAACCTTTTGATATTGGGCAAAAGGGGGAGTAAGACAGGGAGAGGAGAAGCACTAAAAGTAATTTCATTGTTATTTGGATTTTCATTTTGGTCAAGACATCTGAAGGGGAAAAGGGCACCAACTTTATATAGCACTGAAATATAGACTGAAATAGCACTTAGAGCATGGTCTGAAATGTATAGAAGTAAGAGGAAGACCTTCTGCTGATTCGATTTTCACTGGTTCAAGAACTGAGCAAAAGGTAAGTTTCGAAAACTTAAAAATAAACAACACCCTTATCTTAGAGTAGTTTCCCTGAAGACAGACTGGAAGGAGAGATCCATTAGGAGTTCGCAGCAAAATCTGTAGAAAGCAGACAGAAAGTGCCTTGTAGTATGAAAATCAAAGCAGAAATTCTACACAGTAGAATTTCAGTACAGGTATTCAGAAACTATGAACTATATAATACTTTAGAATACTTAAAAAGACCTACAAAAAATTCAGTCCTCAGTATATATTCAGATACAGTCCCCAGTATATTTTAATATAATTTACCAAGTGGAGAGTCAGACTGAAATTTAGATTTAAGTATACTTGTCAGACAAATCTGAAAGGACTCTACACATAAATACGTATACATTAGCAAGTAAACTGATAAGCAAAGGATGTTAGGGTTGCAGAATAAAGCATAACATTAACAATTTTCAGTTCAAGCTTTTTACCTAGGAGGCAGCTCATAATGATCTGATCCCCTACAATCTCTTTGCCATTCCTCATCTCCTGCTTAGTCACACCCCATTCCCAGTAACTTGAGCTCTTCATCCCAGTATGAACCAGTGCTCAGACATGTCTTTTTTTCCCTGAAATTTCTAATGTTTCTGCTAGAGGAAAGACAGTGATTTGCATTAAACATTTTTGTGTGTGGAGAACCTGTATGGCAGAAAATCATAGTTTCAATAAAAAGGAAAATTAACACAACTGACTTGTAAAGTTTAATCTAAAGCCCAAGGTATTTCTAATGTCAATTCCATCACAGCATGCACAGAGTTGTAATTCAGCTGCCTCATGTATCTGCATCCTCTTTATGTGGAGTAGAACATCTACATCAGCCAGTAATGCTCATGATGCAGCCTCTCAAAATAAACTGAGGCAGCCGCACAAGCGGAAAAGCCCCTGCCAAAAGCTCTGCATGTGGTAGGGCTCCAGCAGGGATGGTGAGTCCTGCTGGATACTCACTGCACTGAACTGGTTTGGATATTACACGGCCCCATCACAAGGGCCGTACCCAGTGCAGCTCTTGTGCCTCCTCTCCACGGCATCCTCATGAAGCCCCTTGAAGCACAAGGGACAGGGTCAGCCTGCACCCATCCTCACACAGGCTGTGAAGCACTCCTGCTTCATGTCCAGCTCTCCTCCTTTCCCATCTGTTACTATCTGCTGAGGTAATACAAGGAGCAGTAGTTCTCATGGGTTAGCTGGAGCACTTCCTTCTCTAGCTCTTGTAACAAAAATGTAGACTTCTAAACCTTTATTCACCCTGGCAACTCTGTCAGTCTAAGCTAAATAAAAAGCCAGGACAATCATAGCCTAAAACTAGGAATCACTTTAGAATTAAGGGCCATTATAGCAGTCATTTTGGCTTGTCAGAATTAAGTCTGATATTTAAGTCTCTGTATACTAACTATCCAGTCTTTATTCTAGCAAAGTCGCAATGCTTTCACCTCTGTCTCGTCAGAGATACCGTAGGAATAGTTACAGGTTTCTCAGTTACTATGACAAGGTAGATTGACTAGTTACTTTGGGGAAGACACAGAAACACTTCCCTTGTTCCCTTTTCTTTTATTACTTCATACCTGCATAGGGTTTAAGAATCATCAGAGACTCCTCCCTCTGGTACAATGCTGCGTAATCCAGTACATGAGTACAAAAATATGGGAAACTACTCCAAAAACAAATAAGTTTCCAGACCATCAATAACTAACCTCACTGTTACTTACCCCAAGGCCTCCTTCCTTCTCCACTACAATCCTTTTGGTTGCTACCTCCTTCTTTTTTTTGACTGTGCTACCAGGTATAATCACACATGTTTCAAGATCAGGCTTAATGGCAGGTAAATAAATTTGCTGCATCAAGTATTTATTGTTTTCATCTCTAATCTAGTTACTAATCCAACTTTTTCCATTAATATGATTTACATAAATAATATATTCAGAGCAAGTTAGCTTCCTAGTCAGAGGTTACTTACAATTTAAGGAAATGTTAATACTTTTATTAAATCCCCCAACACATACTAGCCATGGTCTTTAAACTTTGATCAAGTTTTCAATTATTGCAGTGAAAGTACCTTATCAAGTGATACTTCATAAGAATGACAAATAAGCAAATAAGGGTTATTTTTATTATTTAAATTAGTTTATATTTTATGCATACACAATCCCTTTTTTTTGTTTGTTCTATTGTGCTACTTTGAAGTTATATCGTAGATCTATACATGTCCTTGGAAACATGACTCTCCCTATTTTCCAAGCTGTTTAATTCTAATTACTTAGAAACCAATAACAAATACTTTCCTGGTGTCCTGTTTTTTTCTGGGATAGAGTTAATTTTATTCCTAGTAGCTGGTAGCAGTGTTGGGTTAGGGTGTTAGAATAATGTTGATAACATGCTGAGATTTTAGTTGTTGCTCAGTACTGCTTACTCTAAGTTGAGGACTTTTCCTCCACCCATCCAGCCCCCTCTTTTTCATCAGAATTATTATTATGATATTGTACTTTTTTTCCAATAATTAAACTCTTCTTGTCTCAACCCATGAGTTTTACCTCCTTTTTCTGATTCTCCTCCCTGTTCCATGGAGGAGGAGGAGGGGGAGTAAGTGAGCGGCTGTGTGGGACTTAGTTGCTGGTTGGGGTTCAACCATGACACCTGGTATTGAAATATACTACATATATTTAATTGCATTGCTTTGCAAATGTAGCAAATATTTAAAACAAAGAAAAACTTTAGTGTATTTCTACCCACAAAGGATGTACAGTCTATCTACCATGCTATTCTGCAGTGCACTGAAAAATCATGGCTAGGCTACTTCCCATGCTTAATTCAAGCCCCCTCCTGAAAATATGGGTTTAGCTTTGTTTCCAGCTGTTTCTGACAGTTTCATCTAGATTTTACAACAAAGGAAGAAGCAGGAAACAAAATTAAATCTTAATGTAACATTCAGGAAAATAACATGCCTAAAGAAGTAAGTTGGTCTTTTGTCTACTTGCTCTTTCCTTCTATGGGCCCTTTTACTCTTCGTCTTGCAAGCAATATAATAAACCTTAAAAAAAAGAAAAAAAAAGAAAAAAGCAAGTGCTAGAAGACAGTAATAAATACCATTATTCCTAGAAGTCAAAGGAAACTGGATTACAAGAAAAGTAACAGTGACTTTAAAGCACTAAAACTAGCCTAAATAGCTGCTGCAAGTGGTCTCTGTTTGCCTTTCTCTTCTGAAATGTCCTTTCTACCCTTCCTGGCAATCTCACCATTGATGACATAAAGCGTCTCCTGTCACAGCTTGTTCCTTCCAAAACTGGAAAGCAATTCCACTCTACAATGACATGTGGCCAAAGTTTGGCAACCATCTTTCTGTTCAAAGCAATATCCATTCCCATGCCCTTCACCCTCTTGCCTCAGTTTGCCCTGGCCATTCATGGAGGCTGCCTGGCAGCTGTAGAAAGTGGAGTGTCAAATTCCCTAATGAGGTATTCCAGGACTGGAAAATTGGTGTTAATGTTGACCTACGGATTTGGCTAATTAAAGCAATATATATTAGATATTAATATGACTGGCAGTTCTTAGTTAGCTCTCTGGACACTAATTAGATGTTTAGAATTCCACCATATACAATCAATGGAAAACATTCATAGCTCGTCAGCAAAGCTTCATGAAAGAAATGAGGAATACTATCAACATTTTCAGCTGCAGTCTTTTCCTGTATTATTCAAATGGAAAGACTGTATGTTCCATGGTTCACAATAGGCTTACACTAGCTCAACTCATAAAAGCTAAAACTGCCTTTTTCTGTTTGAAAAAGCCAATTAAAAAAATTAGCATGAACTAATTCCCCTTGCACTTTTTCTTGAACTCTTCTAGGTGCTTAATGCTGCAGGTAAGTTTCCATTATATGTTCTCCAGTCTCATGGTAATAGTTAGCTTAAAGATCTTTTAGACTAAAGGCAGTGACACACACACAAATATTTACCACCATACCGAAAAAGTTGCTTCTCTTACATTAGTCAAGTATGTTGGACTGGGTTTTTGTGATTTTGTGGGGTTTTTTTCTTTCTTTTTTTCTTTTTCAGAGCAAAAAGTAAATTGTTCAGAATAATTGTTCAGAATAGAGTTATTTTTATAGTGAGATTTCTGATGTAAAGGTGTAAGGGAAAAAGAGAAGGAAAGGGAACCACTGATTTTAATGTGCAAAATATCCCAGTCACACCAGTGAAAACTAGCTGTAAAGTGTTTTAAGGGTATAAGGAACCATAGGATCTAACATAACAAGTGGAAATTGAATAAATAATTCCATCTTGTTACATTTGTTGTAACACTGTAACTTCAGCTGAGTTCTCAGACTTACAGTGCAAAGACAGAACAGTGTGATTACTATGACACACTCCTATAGGTTGTGTATAAAACCCAATCCAGAAGGCCAAATTATACCAACTATGAAGCTGGGATATTTATTTTATGGGCTGCTACAAAATCTGTTTGGCATTCATGCTCAGTGTAAATGTCAAGGTAACTATCAAGCAGAGTCTCCATTTTCACAGAAGCAATATTTCCATATTTTTTGGCAAGCATTGTGCAGGCAAAGTGTCACTGCAGCAGGTCTGAACTAGATGTGTTGTACATCAGAAGTGAAACTTAATTTGTCTTTACATCAAGGGTCAAATGTTTCAAAGCTTTTAAATTAAAACTGCATAGTGCCTGCCATGCACAAATCAAAGTGGTAACCACTTCACTTCTTGCTGTATGCTCTGACTAGTGTTCATGCGGATTACATTTTAATATTAGGCTGGAAGCTTAATTATAAAGGATTATTAGCAGATCATGGGAGTATTGCAGTGAGATAGGGTCATACAGAGTAGAATATTAAGAGCTGTCTAATCTTTGACCACTTTCTCCGTATCATTTTGGAATCATCATGCAAACAGAGCTACTCACAAAGCTGTTCAAGGCATTTTCTTCTTCTGCCTTCCTCTCAGAGATCTGTTGTTGGATCTCCTGAAGCAATCTGAATGTTTTAGTTTTCTGTAGGCTTTTTAGGACAGGGACCATGTGTTTCCTTCATGCTTTTGCATCCTGCTAAACATACGTCTGGAGTCAGAGAGATAATAACATGCTTTGTATGTGGAAGTCCTGTGGCAGTAAAAGCACTTTGAAGGATAGGAGATAACATGCATGAGGGACATTGGAGTCACGATAAAATATGTGTGTATAGAAAATCAATCTGAAAATAGGTCTTAATAAAATTGCAGTGGAGCGTAGGTCTAGTAAAGGCAGTTAAGCTTTATTTGATACGAATGATCAGAATACAAGCAACATTATTTTTCTGTAGAGGGATGCAGTGTGATTTTAAAATAGCACTTATGTTGGCTTTTGTCCCATTAACTGTGGGAACTCTGGTGGAAATACATTTAGGTACTTGAAGACTGTAAGTTCAGAGATAAGCTTGGCCGATACCGTGAACAGCTTGCCTGAGAGGTAAATTGCATGCAGAAACTAAACATGACAGCCAAAGATAAAACACTTATTATGATTAATACCAGAAGATGTAACAGGCTTTACTTACTGCAGCCCCAGGAAACCTCACTTTTACCAGATAATGTTTACAACTTCAATTGCACTCACAGGGCAACCACATGCTTTTTTCGTAGATGGTCTCTTATCTGTGAAACTTCTCACCCATGTGAATTTTAACTTCTGCATTATTCATATGAATGTTTTAGGAGATTTACAAGTCTGTAAGATTTTGTACACCTATTAAAAACTTAAAACAGTCTGACAGCAAGACAAATTTTTAAGAATGCTGTAGATGAGGAATGTGACAGTCTTCCTGTGAGCGGTTTATACTATGGAGGTTGCTAAATGAACATTAGCTTATGTAGAAGGTGGCAAGTAAGGTTCATTCCCATGTATATATATTGTCCTGTAAATACCTGCACGAAGGACCACACTGCATTCCTCATCTCCTATATGACAAATGATAAAGTGCTATTTCATTTAAATGCAGTAAAAAAAATTAGAAAATATCAGAATAAAATATTTTCAGTGTTATTTTAGCATCTCTTTTAGTTCACTTTAAGTCATTCTAATTTAGATTTTTAGTTCCATTTCTGAAATTTATTTTGCTTCAGTAAACAAGAACAAATCCTGGTGGAAAGATATTAATGTCACTTCTTTCAGCTCAGCAGAAAACCCAAATTATTCTTCTACTTTAAATTTTGTTCCATAACCTCTTAATAACGAGTACCTATACTAGAGGACTATGATTCCAATATAAACCAATAGAAAAGCACTGGGGAGATTTTCTTCAGTTTCTTCTTTAGTTTTAAATGGGGCAGATGAAAAGAGGATTTTTTATATTTGTTTTTCTTTTTATACAGAATGGGTAACAGACAATGTATAAAACATTGGAAAGGAATATAAAAGCAACAGACAACCCATATAGAACATTAGTAGACAAAAGCACTTTCTATAATATCTGAAGTATTTTGAGTTACTTGGCCTATTCTACAACACTAATTCATAGTAGCTATTAGAAAAAAAGATTTAGTTTCCCGATGGCTATAGATTGGATCAGAATGGTATATTGATAATGATAAAATAATTGAAATAAAGTTGTGAGAGGACTACTGAACTTTTTAATAGTGTTTTTACAAAATTATTTACCTATCAAGTTATAGAGTACTTAAATATGAGCCAAGGAGATCTCACCCTCTTCTTACACATGCACACACAAACAGAGGATATATAGTTGAAGGAGGAAGCAGCAGGGAACACATGCCCTCCTAAAAATGCTCCCAGAGCCAGGAATCTGCCCTCACTCAGCCAGGAAGACAGGCTGACAGTGGTGATGAGACATCAGCAACTCAAGGAAAGCAGCTCCAGCCTTTTCTGTGTGGCAAATGGAAGCAGAAAGCAGATTGATAAGAGTCATGCTGTCACCCTGGGACTGCTCTCAATCAACACAACCAGTGCTTGAAAAACCACGAGCAGCTGGACGGCTGGAGGCGTCACCCCTCCACGCCTTCATCCCTCCGGCCCCATGTGACCCCACACTGTCTGCAGGGCATCCTGCAAGTGGAGCTTGCCTGCGACCTGGGTCAGACAGGGCTGATGTCCCCATGTCACTCCCAGGTCCCTGAGAGTGTGCAGGGGGCTGTTTTAGCAGATTTTAGTATAGCAAAGCTGCATGGGAACTGATGTCTTTCCTACCAGTCTCTGATACCCTGTGTGACACACTGAAGAGAGTCTAACAACAGCTGATATTTTTTTTGCTTCACTGACTAAAAAAGCCAATAAAAAGGAAATTAATCTTAGCTTGACTTAAAAGAATTTTTTAATTTATTGAGGAAAAAGCAGTAAAATTTCTTTGATCTGACAGTAACAAGAGACTTATTTCCCCTTATTTTCTTCTCTTTGGGATTGTCAATGCAAAGCTCTTTTTCAGAAAGCTAAAGCACCCTGAACAATGATATAATTCTGAAACCACAAGCATACTCACACACTTAGATCCTTGCTAGTCCTTCCCCAAATGAATAAATCTGAACTTCCCAAAAAGGGCACTGAACTTATTGTGGTTTTCATTCCACAGATTCATCTCCTGTGTGATCCTAAAATGTTCTCACTCTTATTTTTGTTTTCTGGTCAGTGAAGTCCTGCATGACACAATAATTAACTCAGTTCCAATATTGGTCTCTTATGACACTGTGCATGAATGAGCAATGGAGAAAAATCTCATGAGATAAATGCCAACATTGTAATAGAACCAATAATACACTATCTTCAGAGAATAAATCACTTGTAAAATAGGATTTTATTTATCAGCTTAGAGAACTGATTAAATTTCAAAATCAAACTAGTCTGTGTGGGTTAAATAATTTTGAACTTGTGTCAGCCATATCATTGCTGATGCCATATCATTGTGTTATGTTTATACAGTCTTCAAATTTTTGTTTCCAAAAAGAAAGCAGCAATAAATAACTAAATCCAAAATCCAATGAGTCAAGAATTCCATACTTTTTTCACTTGATGCCTTTCCAAATTTTTATTTTTAACAACTTTTCACTAGTTCTAGTCATTTGTGAATATATCTAATAAACAACCCTGTGCTCCATGTTTTTCCACTAACTTCAAAAATATTTTCAGTGGGAGGGTTCATTAGCATGATGCTAAACTTCTGGTCAAACTGGGCTATAAAATCCACTAGTTAAAGAGTCAGCAGCATGACAGCCAAGGCATTAACCTGGTACTCGAGAGCTCAGCCTCAAACTCCAGCTCTGTACATCTGAGCTCACAACCTGAGCCTCACTCCTTGCTTTCTCTTGAATTTTGTCCCTTGCAATGGGCAAAATTACTTGGAATTCTGTCAGAATGTGTCAGGTTCTTCAAAAAATAAAATGATATAAAGTTTATACAAAACATTTCTCCCTAAACAGAAACAACATGGTATATAATTTCCTGGCAATAACTGAACTCCAAGATTTTTTTTCTTAATTAAATTAGGCATTAAATCAATGCAGCAGATTTATTTTCATGTTTGTATGTTTTATTAATTAAATCTGCACCATCTGCCTCTGTTTATCTCTTTCACAATCCTTTCATTTAGCATTGTATGTTTATATTTTAAAATCATATTGGCTTTTATGATGGATTTTGTAACTGCAGAATGGTAGCCGTAAAGGCAGTTGTCTTGAAAGGATAACTGAAAGCTACAAAATAGCAGCACAGAAAGCACTGAAGCACAGAAAAATAAGGGACAACACCATCTAACAGAATAGGTAATCAAAACAACATTTTGTTAACGAGAAGTCACTTAAATGCAGCAGCATAACGTGGAGAGACCTCTTCTACATGAGCAAGGATGTGGGATTAGTTTCTATATACTCACATTAATAATTCAGAATACAAACAGAAGAATTTCAGATCCGTCAATCTAACGCACAAAGCGCTCTTTTTATTAAAATAGTCAGCTTTCTCCCCAAATGGATTTTAAATGGTTCTGTATCCTGTAGTAGCATACAAGTTACAAAAAAAGCATGTGTGTGTATAATATTTACTTTCTTTAGGGCTCATCATCTGACATTAATTTAGTCTTTATTTCTAGAATTTTTCTCTCTTAGAACAAAAACCTCCAAAAATTTCCTCCTGAAATTGCATATTTTATCTCTAAGTACATGGATCATTATACAGAGTCCTTAAGATGAGACTAATTTGTCATATTGAATTTCAGGTGATACCTTTCTCCCCAAACAACTGAAGTCAAGCACTGTTTGCCACAATTAATGGAGACAGCCTCATAATGTTCTTTCAGCATGAAAAATATAAGAAGTGTAATAACTTTTAATGCTGAATGGCTGAATAATAAAACTTTCTGTTCTGATTTACGTAATGGACAATCATAAATTATGATTTTTTACACAGTTTTGAACTACAATAAGTGATAGAGTTCAGCAGAAGTTATATGTTGCAAACACATTTCTTGAAAAAGTTTTGGGTTTGTTCTGGTAAAAAAATTTTAATGAAGTTATACATAGACACAAGAGACTTGTGGTAAGAATTTAAATAATTGTGATTTGATGCAACACAATAAAGAAAAAGACTTGTTATCTGCTAGAGGATACAAGTGATTTTTGTAGGTATAGGTCCTTGATTTAAAGACAATAGATAAAGAAAAAGCTTAAAGGAACAGGGGAATAATTTCTCAATGAGTACTGATTGACAGAAGGTATACAAAACCCCATATCTTTTCTTCTTTTTATACAACTCAGTGAAATTAGCCTTTTATTAAATTTAATTTGGAGAAGACTAAGGCATTTTAGGGTTTTTTGTTTGTTTGTTTTTTAATATCTGGAAAGGTAAGAACTGTAAGCACATGTAACAATATAATTACCTATGACTAACATTAACTATCAGTCTGACCCTTTCTCCACCAATCTTCTCCAGGCCAGTTAAAACTCCAAATACCAAGTTACAGTTGACACTTAATAATAGAAGGAGTCACACAGAATGAGCTTCTAGAGAGGCATCATCTGTTTTTCTGTAAAACCATTTTGGAGGAAAATTCCACTGCTCAAAGGCCATCCAGTGGGCAATGAGTGAGCAGTTCTCACATTAGCAGTAGAAAAATGACCTTGGTGTGTAACAAAGCCATGTGTGCACAATGATTTGGAGAAAGAGGAAGGTTTAAGGACTGTGCTCTGGCTCCTTATCAAGTTTAAATTTTTACCAGACAAGATTCCAGTGGAAATCAAAATCCACAGGTTCTGAAGGATCACCATTTCTCCTAAATTACCCTCAGACAGCTTGAGACAGGTCTAATTTCACTGAACAAGTGCAAGCCATCCTTTCAGCGTGCTGCTTCCATGTGTCCTGCGGTGTGATGTACACAGCATAGCCAAACTTGCACTCCTCATGAAAGCGTCCCACAGGTGCAGCTATGGCCCTGTTGTTCAGCAAGTCAGCCAACAAAATTCCATCCTCCCCTTGGCACATGGGACGTTTGAATACATACTTTTCATTAGCTCCATTCAGCAGTCAGTTCTGAGCTGTCTTATTCTAAATATAAAGAAAAGCCAAACCTTCATACTTCCAACTCTCTGTCACTGGCCTACAAATAATCTTAAACTCAGTTTATGTCTTCCTGGGTAAATATATATGCAGGTTTTGTTTTTGTCTACCAGATGTATTCTTTCTTAAATGTGGATTCATTCTAATTTAGGGTCTACTTCTGTAAAAACATGCCACCCTGCCTTTCAGGAATTGCAAAACTCTTTTTTTATTTTCATCACAAACACCATAAACCTGTCAGAAGATTTTTGAAAGACTGCTCTGGCTCAGTAGCCAGAAGTTATTTATCAAACCTGAAAAGGACAGTCCTGAAACTGTATTTTTTTTTTAACTACTAGCTAAATCTGACAAAATATATTAAGACTCCTGATTTTATAAGTTAAGAATCAGTTCCTTCTTCTTCAGTTGTGCTTAAGAAGTTCCACTGATTCTGGTGGAAGATCTGTGGAAGAATATGGGACAGTAATTTTAGATTGCAAAAAACACTATTCTTCTGCTAAAAGCTTTATTATTCATTGACTTTGGATGCCTACTAAAATCTGCATTTTTATAACAGGCAGGAATAAACTGATACAAAACTTATACCTCAAAAACTCTCCAGATTTAGGCCAGAAAAAATGGAATCTATCTTTGAATCAGGTATTTTGTGACTTGAGCAGGAATTAATAATAAAATGAAAAAAAATGTATTAATTAAGTAATTGGTTCTCAGCTGTGCATGGGATGAATATCTTTATTCAGTATTTCACCTTCAGCTTAAGTGCATAAAACAGAAAAAAACCATGAAAATACTAATAATCATATCATTTTGATTTACAGATGTCCAGGCCTCAGCTGGTGACAGAAGTACTCCAGAGAACCCAGACAGAATCAGTTCTAGTTCCCCTCCTAGAAATGGAACCTTGTAATATAGTTTTGAGCTAAGATGTAGTTTTTGTTCAGCATGGGAGGAATCAGACCTTCGTTGACTTCAATGAGAAATTAGGAAGTCAAAAGAATCTTATTGTCTGCAATACTCTAGCATAAATCAGACCTTACACGTACACTTGGGGGAAGAACTGAGGGTGTTGTTTGGCAAGAAGTTCAACATGCCCCAGTGACACGCACTTGTGGCCTGGGCTGCATCCAGAGCAGCGTGGGCAGCAGGGCAAGGGCTCTCCCTCTACTCAGCTCTTATGAGACCCCAACTGGAATGCTGCATCCAGCTGATCTTTAAGGGCCCTTCCAACCCAAGCCATTCTATAATTCTATGATACACCCCTAAATTAGCATATGAACACATGGGCACGCAAATTGTTGAACAAGGTAGGAGACTGGGTTCACTGCAGATCAGCTTTCTGTACAAACGCAGAACCCAGCACCTCCAGGACTCCAGAGAACAATCCTTTTTGGCAACCTACAGGTTTAAGAACTGGAATTCAGAACTCCCCCACAAGTGTGCAGGGGATGCACAGTAGCTGCAACGTCTGACATGGCAGTTGCGCACTGAAAATCGATCGTGCAGGACTGCAGGGCCTCACTGTAGGTCACTATGGCCTCTTGTCTCAAAGGAGAACTGTTTCCAAGACAAGTCGGTATTTCTAAATTATTTCTAGGATTATTAAAGCATGCTCTCCATACCAGATATGAGCTCTGCAGGGGCAGCTGAACTCTGCAAGTCTACTGGATTGCATTAGAAGAGTGGGAAGCTCTATGACCACAGGAGAAATGTGGGGCTTGCCCATTCCTGCTCAATTTCAAACAGCACTTCTGTGAGTGTTTAGGAGACAGAGACATTTAGCTGTACATTTCTCTTTCTCCTCCCTTCACCCTCCCCCTCATCTTTAACATACTAAAATGTTTCATGCATTCACCACAGTATTTCCTTTAACAAAATTCTTCCTTTGGCCTCAGAACCACGCACAACCTGGCACTTGGGGAAAGTTTTCGGCTACTTTACCATATGCATCATGTCTAAAAATAAATCTATAAGCCTTTTCACTACAAAGATAAAAAGGTCATCCTTCCTCTGCACAGCCTTTTGTTCATATTTGAAAAAGAACTGCTGTGAAATACTACTTTGTTAACTCTGTTGTGAAACGTCTGTAAATGTAAAAGATCAACTGATTTGGACCTGTCAATTAATTTTATCTTACTGGCAACAAATTTTCTTATAATGCAAATGAGATCTGAGCTAAATAAGAAATACTACTTTTAATAAGGTGATGCAAAACCTCTCTTTCCCTTTCATTCTTAAGTGTTCATTACAACTAATTTCATTAGGTGAATACATTTATTTCTGTGTGTAGTTTTTTTAACCTCAGATTTACATATCTATTAAAATGCCACATATAGGAGTGGTAACAGTATCTTTGTGTAGACTTCTCATTTTTGCTGATTTTACTTGGAGAGTCTGGCTAGCTTCACAAAGTATCCAGATAAGGCAAATTGCTCATGTCATGTGAACTATCTCACAGAAACAAGTTCTGCCAATGGCTTTAGTGTATTTGTGGCAGTAAACTGTATAATACTTAAATTTATTATTTAAATTGGAATACACTATTTTAAAAAAAAACCCCAGTCAATAAAGAATACAAGCAAATTATCAAATTTCATGTTGGGCTGAAAAAAATGAGTTAATTCTATTTGTGCTGGACGTAGGTGATATATCAAATTTAGAGAAGCAACCTGACTTTTTTCTGGACAAACTAATGCAGTTAGCATGTAAACAAAAATCAAGATTTTTCTGTATGTTAAAAAAGTAGTGCATCATGGGGTGCTTTAAAAAAATTATTTAGGAAGGTTGCTCCTTTTAATTCCTTTCAAAACCAAGCATTTCTAAATAAAAGCTACATGGGCTCTTGAATGAATTATGTCCTTTGTCAAACATTTCACTGCCAGGTCACAGCCCCTCATGAATCAAACAGGTTGGGTGAAATCTGTAAATTACTATTTCACTCTCATCAGAGAAAGAGACTGCTATGGGATGGAGGTTTATTATTAGAATATGGCTTTTAGGTGACAATTTAGCCAGTCTAAACAACCTGTGCTTTGAAGGTGGAAACTGTGAATGACAACAGTAATGACAAGGAGTATCATGAAGAGACTAAAAACCAGTTGAATGAAATCCTACCAGGAGTCTGATTCTACACTGCTCCACATCATCTCCTAATCACAAACATCCTTTCAAAGCCAGTATGAAATTTAGACAGGTTTTAACATTGATTTTGCACTAATCTCTCATACTAAAGGGTGGACAAGCAGCTCAGATTTATATTTACATTTTCTTTGACCTTTCTCATATTTGAATGATACGTATATTGTTATTTAGATACATGGTTTTCATATATAAGAATGCTATACATAGATATGCAAGATTTATATGTTTTAAATATCTATTTAGCTACACATACATATATTTCCCTTCTTTATTGCTGAAAACTGAAGCTCTATGAAATCTTTTTCATACAAATAAATGAAGAGCAACTTGAGTAACTATCTTTAGTCTGTATCTACTGGATAATTTCTGAATGTTTGCTTTCAGTTTTAAGCCATGCTTGCATATTATTACCAGTGACAGTAAAGCACACATTTGTAGATAATGCTCTAATCTCACAGCCAACTCCAGTAATCTTGCACTGTGAAAGGCTTCTGAATGAAATTCTTTACTGCTGATATGTATATGAAATACAATAGTTGTATATACATGGCAAAAATCATAGAAGCATAACTTAGGTAAAAGAAAAAAGGTAAGCAGTCAGTGGTATGCAAATCGTTGCTAGATGCTCCCTCTAATTCACAGGCAAAAAATAGTTTTTTTGCTGCAAAAAGCCTATTCTCTAAGCCTTTGTTTCCATGGGGAACTCACTCTGCAGGAATTCAGTGTGACTTTCCCATGTTGTCAGCAAGACATACACATTTCCTGTGTAAGCAGCTCTTTGCAGCACATTTTACTCTGTTTTGAAAGTGGGATAATCCCTCTGACCTGGAACTAATTTCATTACTGTGTGTGCATGTGAGGAAGCTAACATACCACAGCTGATACTTCATACATTCACAGCTTACCTAACTATGTATTAACATCTCTATGTATAGAGAAACTGTAATACCATGGAAGAAGACATAGGAAAGATTTTCTATTTTAATTTAATTCCTTTTTTTCTGTACTTATCTATAGACTTCAAGCCCATTAGTTTAACATGTTTTACTCACAAAATCGCTGTGCTTTTTTAAGCACGTGAATAAATTACAAGACACCAATCCAGGAAGAAAATTTGACATAACTGCTGTTCTGAAGAGGCTTCTACAAGTATCTGAGTTCACATTAATAGCTCTATGGTCCAGCATAAATATGTCCAGAAGCATAATGTATTCTCATGATCTAGTCTTTTATACTATAATCTAATTTCTCATCTAGTCCATTACATTATAAAAACCTCCCGCATTGAAGTCAGTCAAGTAAACAGAGAATACCAGTGAATAACAGGGCAGATTCATTCTGTCCTTTACTCAAGGACCATGTAACCTATTTAAAAGCAGATAACTACTGATTATTTGCAGTATCCAGAAAGCTCTCTAATCATTAATCTGAAAGAACATGCATAATCAGAAGGTAGTAGGGTGTAATGCATTACAGTTAACTAATGCACAGTAGAAATGCTATCTAGGCCTCTAGGAACCATTCATATACCCTCATCCAAACTGTTTGATTAATTCTGCTGAGAGCTAGCTGGTCAGTGACTGATTCACTGATGGAAAACAAAGCACAATGGAAACACTTAGCAGGTTTTGACACCCTGCCTTCAAATTGGGCAGAATTGGATATCAAATCACAGGGTATCTGAGGCTGAAAAGCATTTCTGGAGGTCTGTAGTTTAATCCCTCAGGCTCAGCCAGGACAGATGGCTCAGGGCCTACCTCTCCCAAATGAAGTCTTGTTCTTCCCCCCCACCCCGCACCGCATACCTTTCTTCCCTACTCTCAGCATTTTGAGGTCTTTGGATTTCCCTTTTCTTGTTATGAAATTTTGAACTATGTTCTGATGAAGAACAAAAATCACATTTGAAACTCAGAAGATCACTAGAAAGACCTAGTAATGAAGGTTCTCATGTTCTCACATTTACAATGTCAAGCATTAGGTAAACAAAATGATACTATGAGACTTACAATATAACCAGAAAAAGTGGCCTTAAAATATAGTTCAAATAGATGCAAATTTGCATATATTCAGTGGTCTACATTATGTGACTAAAGCCAGTCTTTCAAGTCCTGTGCTTCATATTATACCTCATTGAACCCAAGAGACTGAGAAAAACTATTACCTTTCACCATGTAATTTCACACTGTATTTCAGAAAAAAGGCTGCAGTTACAAACTGGGAGGCAGGAATTCAAGAAAAAGATTCAGTGGATGCTGTGATGGTTTGGGGGTAACTTTTCTTGTTCTGCAAAGCTCTACGAATAGCTCCCACTTACAATAACACATTTAATTTCCTTATGTTTGACAACTGGATAATCTTTGTTGGTCCAGCAAATTCTGTTTGAAAAACTGAGAATTTTCTCACAAAGAAGCCTCAGAGAGAAGCTCCCTTAGAGAACTTCAAGGAAAAAAAGACAAAATGAGATTTAACGGGATTTAGAAGTGGACCTTTGACCGTAGCCCAATGTAATGATCTTAGTCCAAATTAGAATAGTAATTGAAATGACACCATGAATACCATGCCATTGCTCTAACATATAAAATTCTTGCAGTAAAACAAAGTAATTAAACATGAGGACAGTACTATTAAGTACTTGGTCAATGGTGAAAAGTTCCAGAATAATTTGACTAAATAAATGTAATTTGTTTTATATAAAAGTAAACCTTCTGAGAACTTTAAGAAGCCCAAATCAATTTTTTAATTTGTACAAGAATCTTTCCTTCATCCCTAAAGTGATGACTTCTCCCCCAATACCAGCAAGGCTTTAGACAAACAGACAGATAAGAGAGAAGCAAAGACCCAGTCCATGAAACTGTATTATGAGAAGAGCCCAGCTGACATGGGAGCAGGAACACACATAACATCAGTAAATGCCTGCAAGCACATGGGCAGATACCAGATGTCAGGGTGCCATCCCCCAGTCATGGCCATGGCTGGGCTAAGAAGGACTCCTTCAAGCACAGCTCATCTTGCACCTCTGTTTGTCAGGAATTGAAGCTGAATTGATGATGTGCTAACCTACCATCTGGCCACAAGGAAGTCTTTCCCTGCTTGCCTCCAAAGGACCCAGGGCATGTTTGCAGATGCAAAGTTGGCTGCAGGAAGAGCTTTCTAAGATGGGAGAAAAATGGACTATCTTTCACCCCAAACCCTGACTCCGCAAGGCTTCAATAACTGCTTTAACTTGTGCAGAAGGTCAGATGGACAGGGTAACTTCCTGAAGTGGAAAAATACAAGCCACCATCAATGAATTCTCACATCTGTGTGGAATGAATTCAGCCTCAAATGAAGGTATGTGGGGGCAGAAAGGCAAAAGAGATCTTGCCAACGAGAATAAACACTATGAAAACGGGGTCACTTCCTTTGTTTTTCTTCCCTCCCTGATTAATATAATAGATAATCATATTAATACCTATAGTTCAAAATAAAAAACAGTACAACGTTTTTCAAAAAAGCTCAATGAAACTATTTGGCATTTCTTATTTATTGATAAGGAATAAGATTGATAGTTGCTGATATAAAGCAGCAGTCCCGGACTGACATTAACCAGCACAGACTGTGATGTCAACATTATAAATCATACATTGGAGCCTCGTGTTATGCAACATCCCACAAACTGGAGCACTAGCCATTTTTTAAAGCAATAAAGTTAAAGGGTAAGTAGGTTACTTATTGTGTTACAGCACTCAGACTTCAACTAGTAAACACTTAAAAATATACAGATTGATATTGGAGTCTCTAAATAAATTTGTGGTTTCTGAACTGAAATTATAGACCAAAGCCTAAAAAGCCATGTAGTCCTGATGGAGACTTTGAAAAGTAAAACAGAAGAGGGAAAGGTACCATTATATAATTTTACCCGTGAGAAAGAAATGCCATTAAAAGTCATAGCTGTATTCCAAAGCTATATCTGTAGCATGACGCTCAAAGGTTAATCATATTTTTAGAGGAACTATAGGCAACCAACACCTATACAGCTATAGGATACACAAAAGCGCATTCTACTTCACCACATTCAAAGCCGTTTACTGCTTTTACTGATTGGAGAAATTCAGAGTAACAAAAACACCCCAAACCAACCCAACCACCTTTACCTCTCAAGCAGAGTTTCATAATACCTTTTAAATGGAGGGAACTGATGAAGGTCATCTTAAGTTCCCAGGCTGCTCGGGGCCAGAAATAACTAAAAGAGGAAGGTAAGCTAGAATGTTCTCTTCCAATGGAGAGAAGACACAAGCCAGAGCAAATCAACTCTGATCTCTTTTTTCTTCAGTATTTTCATTACTGAGAAAGGGTAAGTAGAAGGAGGAATGTGGCTCCTGAGGGATTTGGCAAAGGATGCTCCAATCTGGTGACATGAGCGAGAGTTAAAAACCACTTCAACTTCATATCAGCTGTTCCTTGTTTCGGTTTCATACAAAATTTAATGTTGGTATTAAATCTAAAATTGGCCTACAAGAAACACTCAGTCTCTCCCCAAATTGCTTTGACTGTGTGTATGGAACCCAGGTTTCCTGTGCCTTCATCACATACAGGCATGTGCAGGAAGTGGATGTGCAATACTAGCAAATGAAAATGATACATCTGTGCTGTGTCAGGGCGTGTCCTTGAAAAGAGGTCAAAAGGGGATATAGCAGAAGAGGGGGTGGCCCACGGAAGAGCTGTACACTACAAGGATGTCATCTAAGGCTGTCTTTAAAAAGCCAACAAACGATCCCCTCCTTCACAATAATTGCTAATTCTATATTGTATTAGTGGACTATAACAATGAAATAAAAAGGAAATTTTCCCCTGAAAGCAGAAATCTTGCCAAGTGCTCCAGAAGCTTCCTGCATTGCCTTTTCTTGCTTAAGCTGCTTTCCTTTTTTCTGACTGAAGTTCTTGTGTGACCTTGTGAAATCTTATCCCTTCACATGCTGACAGAATGATGATGATGGAGCTATTCTTAGCTGTATGATATATCTAATGACTGGTTGAGCTAATATTGCTTTTCAAACCATACTGGTCCATTCTCCTAGGGCTATTGTGCTGTAAAAACATTGTTACAGCTTTCGAAATATCTTGCAAACTGTTGCTTTCCTTTTGTCTTTAACAGTCTAATTATGTTGTTAATAATTTATAATTAAAGAATATCTAAAACAATCACCTCCAAAAAACCCCATCTACCAACACCTTGAATGATGATGGGGAGATGTTGATGCTTCCATTTTAGGACCTACCAAACGCAATATTGATTTTTGTGTCAGGAAAACAGTATGACCAGTCTCTTGGGAAGTGTTCAGAG
>VYZT01071712.1:0-17818 GCA_013400735.1 Pomatostomus ruficeps | reverse complement strand
CGCGCTGGCCGAGCCGCTGCGGGCGCTGCCGTTCCGGCTGCCCGAGCCCGGCTACGGCCGCCTGCACCCCGCGCCCGACGGCGGCACCACGCGCTCCCCGTCCATCGACAGCATCCACAAGGACCCCAGGCAAGTCCCGCCTGCAGCACTCGCTCCTTTAACTGTTAACATCTCTATTGCCAAAATAGAAAGCACTGGCTGCTTCCTGCAGCGAGAAAAAGCAGCTGTTACGCATTTTACTATTACGTTTTTCTTTCCTGTTTGTTTTTGTGGAGAATTTTTTGCAGGAAACACAGATCTGATGAGATTTGACTGGATTATTGCAAGTATTTGTTAGTAACCTGTAGCATTGTAGTGAGATTTCTCTTTATATGAATGGGAATCGGGGCTTGAAAATTCAAGAGTACAGACCTAATTTATTTGAATGAATTTTTTATGAACAGCCTGCTTACATTTCAAAACAAAGTAAGTTTTAAAGCTATTTATAAATGTGCCATTTTGAAAGCGAACACACATATTTTTGCAGCAATTGCTGGTTTGATGCTGTAAATGTCTGTGCACAGAGCGGGCCTGTGACAAGCGTGGGATCGTCATTGTCATTTACGAGAGACACCGTGCACTAAAACCTTGTATTTAACCTGGGAGTATCAAAGCCCAGGCCGCGCACAGCTTGGAGGGATTTATGTGCATGTTCAGCGTGGGTTTGGAGTTGGTGGGAATTCCAGTCCCTGCTGAGGCTGCTGCTTCACTGAGGAACCAGTCGTCCTGGAGGGGCTGGGCTGAGCCTCCGGGCTGTCCTGGGGACACGCTGGGCACCCAGGAAACCTCAGGCAGAGATGGTGAGGGGGGAGCCTCGCGCTGCTTTCCCCTGGCCCTGGCTGCAGCAGGCTCGTAGCACCGGGCAGGAACTCCAGCCGGGGCCTGTCCTGTCGTCTCAGCAATGAGAACGCTGCTTTAATGGGGTTTGCTATTCTATTTATTAGTGGAAATCCATATATTTAAATTTTTAAAATAGATGTGGAGAGACTGAATTAATTTGTTTGAACTGAATGATGCATTCCCCCAAGTGCTGTTAATAGGATAATCGTAGCTCTAGGTAGTAAAGCTTGGAGGCTGCCTGCTCTGGCAAGAAGAGTTACTTATGGCAGGGATGCTTTGCATTCACAGCAAGGAACTTGAAAGGAACTCTGGCTCAGTTGTCACTGCTGATGCACCTTCTTAGCTTGTAATCCCACAGAGGAATGGTTTTTACCTTGCATTTAATCTGTTCCAGTTTCTGATGTGCATCCCATGCTGTGACAGGGCCAGGGGAGCATCTTGCACAGCCTCAGGGTGGGCTCTTGGGACCCACTCTGGAATGACAGTGACAGCGACTAGTTTTACCAGAAAGGCAGTTTTTCCTAGGGTTTTCCTATCATTAGTGTGGAAAAATAAACCTCTGAGTTGTTGAGCAGTTCAAAGTGGGCACAGAACTGAGGACTGTGAGTCCTGGGGAGACCTGGCTGGCCGGGCCAGCATTAGTCTTGGAACAGCTCCCCAGCTCCTGTGCTTGGAACATACTTTGTTCTTTTTTGGGCTTATTTTGGGTTTGGTTTTTGTTTCTTTGGTTTTTTGGGGGGAGGTTGTTTGGTTTGGGTTTGGGTTTGGTTTGGTTTTGGGGGTTTTCGTTTACTTGGATTTTTGAGCCTGGGAAAACTTAAGACACTACTTTATCCCAATCTTCCTTTACAGAAGACAGACAGCCCAGCAAATATTAATGACTGTGTTTCTAAATCTGAAAATTGGGCATGTTTCATGACTTTTCCAGGACTGGTCTGCACAAAATCATTGTGGTTTAATGAAGGGGATTTTATTTAACGATTTTGAATTTACAATCCCTGAATAACTCAAATCAAGCAGACTTCCTGTATCTGATCCTGGCAATCACACTTCAGGGTGTGCAGGTTTTGTTGAGATATCATTTGCTTCTGCCCAGGGAGAACATGAAGCACCGAGAGAAACATGTTGTGTGGAAATGATGCCCCCGATCAGCACTGTTGAGGGCGTGCCTTTTGCATTACGTATTTAACTTTTGGGAGATTTTTGTGGGTTGCAGTGTCTGAGTCAGTGTAACTTCAGTGTTTATCTGTGTTTTGTGGTCTCTAAGCCAGCTGAAGCACGCTGGATGTAGCGTCCTTTGGCAGCCGGGAGGCCGGGAGGAGATGTGACCCCATCACACCTGGTTCTCCCTGCAGCCCTCGTACTCCAGAACAAACCTGACAGGGCTGGGGAGCCCCGAGGTGCTGCAGGGCTGTGCTCAGCGCCCGCCCTGCGTGTGGAGTAACGCCCGGTGTCCGTGTGTCCTGCAGGGAGTTTGCGTGGCGGGACCCGGAGCTGCCCGAGGTGATCCACATGCTGCAGCACCAGTTCCCGTCGGTGCAGGCCAACGCGGCCGCCTACCTGCAGCACCTCTGCTTCGGGGATAACAAGGTCAAAACAGAGGTGGGTGCTGCTCGCGCTGCTCTGCCAGGGCAGCGGCTCCAGGAGAGCTCGGCCTGGTGCCTCTTCCCACTGTTTCCGTCGTGACACAGCACTCGCGGCCCTCGGGTGTTGCTGTGCGTCCCAGACGGGCGCTGACAGTGAGGTACCTGGGGCTGTCATTGCACACTCAGATTCCTCCTCTCGTGAGAGCTGCCTGGGAATTCTGTGGGAATCTTTTACCCTGAAGTTGTGTCGTCCAGCAGAGCTGTACAGGAGGCTTGCCAGAGCCTGGCTTTGTGTAACCTGTTGCTGACTGGGGACTGGGACAAGCAGGAGCTCTGGCTTTCACTGGCTTTCATCAAGACATTTTAAGGCTTCCCAGGGAATGAGTGAGCTGGCAGGCACAGGAGAGAAGCCCAACCCTAGAGAAACCTCAGGGACAGATTTATGTCACTGTGTTGTGGGGGCAGAATACATCTGAGTGAACGTTCAGATTATTGCTGAAATTTCTTGAAACTTTGCATTCAAAGAGCTGCTCCTTTTGCAAAGCAGCTGTGAGCCATTGATTTGAGGGAATTTGCCTTTTGATTTGCATCCTATGTGTGTGTGTTATATGTTACTTTCAATAAAATTTAATTTATGTTAATAAAGTGTTGGTGCAACTTTTATAAGAAGATAGCCCAACATAATTCACTCTTGCTGGGAGATGAAAAGGTGGTGGTGGTTTTGATGTTCTGGTGACAATCACAGTGATAATCAGCTCTTATTGTCTTAATTATCTTAAGATATTTTGGGATATAGGAAATTACTTTTAAAACTGGAAACAAAACTGATGCAATAACAATTCTCCTCTGAACACACAAGTGTCTGAAAATGACCCTCAGCCGTTGCAGTGTTCACGGGAACTCCAGTCCCATGTAGCAGTCAGGTCAATAAGGTTCAGCAGCTGTTTCTTCTGGAAGTAGAATGGGAAGTTCTGCTCACAGAACAACAAAAGCCTTGTACCTCTGTGGGTGAGCTCAGTGGGTGCTGATGGTCCTGACATTGCACGTTCCAGGTCTGCAGGCTGGGAGGCATCAAGCACCTGGTGGATCTGCTGGATCACAGGGTCCTGGAGGTTCAGAAGAACGCCTGCGGTGCCCTGCGGAACCTCGTTTACGGGAAGTCCACTGATGAGAACAAGATAGCCATGAAGAACGTGGGCGGGATCCCGGCCCTCCTGCGGCTGCTGAGGAAGTCTGTCGATGCCGAGGTCAAGGAGCTGGTGACAGGTGAGCTGGGAAGGGAAGCCAGCAGAGAAATACAATGCAAGTTGTTTTCCTGGACACTCACCTTGATCAGTTAAAACAGCAGAGTGCAGAGCCCTCGGGAGAACTGAATGCTGAGGGGGTTGCACTAAAGCTCCACTTAGGGTGGATTTTCCCTGATATGAGTCTCCTGCACACACAGCAGGTCTTGGACAGGAATTTCTTTATTGATTCTGAACATTTGTTTTATTATGGGTTTTTTAAATCTTTTCTTGATAACAGTTTAAAGTAAGATTTTGCAGAATTCCCAAGATGGGTCCAAACTATGTAAATGTGTACGGTATCTAATCTGAATTATAATCAAGATGACTCCTTCAGAAGAAGACACTCTTGGACACACACATTTAACCAGCCACAACGCAGTGGAGAGTTTTGCCCTGCTCCCTCCTGCTTAAGGCCAATGCCATCGCCCTCTGTTAGGGGCAGCTCAGTGCCAAAAGCTTGAGCAGAATCCACAGCAGGCTCTCAGAGCTCAGCGACTGTAAAATGCTTTCTTTAAATAGCAATACAGAGAAGTGGAAGAGATCCATTATTTGTTTGATAATTAAGAACTCCACCTGTGTGAGAACTGAACTGGCAATGCACACCCTGTGTGCTGTGCCCAGATTAGGGTAATGCAAGTACAGAGAAATCACGATCAGTCTGCACCTCTGGAATCACTACATGGAATTTCCAGGTTAAAATTGGCACTGTTCATTACTGCTGTAGTTTATTCATATTTGTCCATATAAAATGGGTTTTCTGGTGTAACACTGCACCAGTTAGTCACAAGTGCTGCTGTGAGGTGTGAGGAGTTCAGCGAATCCGTTGTGGCATCCAGGGAGCTGAACCCGCAGATCAGGGGCTCTAAGAACCCCTGTGGGACACGGGAAAAACTTCAGTTGCCTGGAAATAGAAATCAAGACAAAGTCAGTCCATAAATCTCCTCAAGTCTGTATCTCCCCATGGGGCCTCTTAATTATTTTCCTAAACAGAAGAAGACAAAGTGTCTCATGCAAAGATTTGTCTTTCTTGGTTTTGTGTGGCTGTGCAAAAAACTTTTTCCGTCCCATAAACTTTTGTCTGTGTTAGCTCTTGTAACATTTGCTGTCTGGTCCCCTCATAATTTATCTCTGAGGAAATGGATGTTCAAGGTCCAGTCCCAGGGACAGCCGGGGGTTTGTGGCAGCGATGTCATGGGGCTGTTCAGGAGCTCCTGCCCTTGGGTTTGCCGCATGTGCGACTGCACAGTCAGTGAAACATTGCATAATGAGTACCTGGGGAGACTTCAGATGAACTTTAAGCTGCGTTTCATGATGAAAAAGAGGATTCAGTGCTGTGTTCAGCATATTATTTGTAGATACAGTTCTGCTGGTAATTTATACAGATTTCGTACTCCTGTATCTGCATGTCAGGTATGGAGACTTAGCAGGGCAGGGGACAGGGGGTTTCTGCCCCAGGATCAAAGATGGAAAGCAGTTCCACGCAGCTGATGGGTGGATGGGACATGCTCTGGCCTTGTTGCTGTTGTTTCCAGGAAGAAAGTTCCTGTAGGATTTTTGCATCCCTGCTTGCATGTTCAGCTCTGCTCCTCAGGACCCGACATCCCTGGTCTATGGTAGCAGGAATGTCAGGGCAGGCTGTCCTCACCACTGGGAAAAAACCAAACCAAAGCCATGCCCTGCCCACCGTTCACCTTGTTCACCTCTCTTTCCTCCTTTTTGGATGCTGACTCTCCACGTTCTGCTTGCTCTAGAATCACATCACATATTTACAGTAATGTCCTTTAAGTTGTCAGTGTTGCGTCGTGTTTGTTTGCCAAGTCTCTGCTGACTTCACTGCTCTGGAAATGTCTTTAAGGGGTTCTCTGGAACTTGTCTTCGTGTGATGCCGTGAAGATGACAATCATTAGAGACGCTCTGTCCACGCTGACAAACACTGTGATAGTGCCCCACTCAGGATGGAACAGCTCCTCCTTCGATGACGATCATAAAATTAAATTCCAGACTTCCCTCGTTCTGCGCAATACAACAGGATGCCTGAGGTATTTGCTCTTCTAGAGTACTCCCTTTAAAGAGTAACCATGTTATCCAGCAGGTCTTTCTTGTTTTGTAATTTTAAAGACAAAATAATTGTTTTAGTCTATAAATTACAGAGTTCCATCTAGCAGGCAGCTTTTCCAATGGTCCTTTTTTTCCTAAGAGAAAAATATGAAAATTATCAAGTTAGTCACCAAGAGTTGCTAACCAATTACCAATCAGCTGCATAAAAACCTTCTGCAGACTGTCTAATAAATGATTTTCTGTCCGTGCTTGCATACACCGTGTGCCTTTGTCATTGCAACCTCAGGAACCTGAGCTCGGCTGGGGAGGAGGCGCGGAAGCAGATGAGGTCCTGCGAGGGACTGGTGGATTCGCTGCTCTATGTGATCCACACCTGCGTGAACACCTCGGATTACGACAGCAAGGTGTGTGCGTGTCTCCTCTGTGGGTATTTTGGTGCTGTGTGTCTGCTCTGGGGGCTCTGTGTAGCTCGGCTGGGCACTGTGGTGTCCTCAGCTCAGCCCCAGGAGAGCGAGGCACAGCCGAGCTCAGCTGCACAACACGGGGTCGCCTCGTGTTCTCAGCAGTGCTGCAGTGTCCGTTTCTCAATGGAACAGTAATAAGCTCTGGTGCTTTTCGTTTTGAGAATACTAAAGAATAAGCCACTGTAGCAGAGACCACTCCTATAAATATTGCCAGATTTGAGAGATTGCCTTTTCCCAGAGAAGCAGCCAAAACACGGCCCAAGGCCCAGCGTTAGAGTTTAGCGCTTGCGCTCCCAGCACCTTTTTGCCTCTGCTGAGCTGGTTTGGTGTGGTTGTGTCTGTGTGAGGAAGAGCTGGTGCCATGGTATCTCTCTGGTTTGGTTCAGACAGTGGAGAATTGTGTGTGCACCTTGAGGAACCTTTCCTACCGCCTGGAGCTGGAGGTACCTCAGGCACGGCTGCTGGGAATCAATGAACTGGATGATCTGTTGGGAAAAGAGTCACCCAGCAAAGACTCGGAGCCAAGCTGCTGGGGGAAAAAAAAGAAGAAGAAAAAAAAAACTTCCCAGGACGATCAGGTTTGTGTTTTCCATGTACTGCAAATACCTCAGATGGGGTTTGGCTCATGGTGGGGGAGGACGTAGCTTGAAAAAATGATCCTACACTGAATGAAAATATAGAGGTTTTGTCTGGTTACAATTCCGCGTTCCCTTCTCAGTGGGATGGAATCGGCCCTATCCCGGGATTTTCCAAGTCCCCTAAAGGGGTGGAGATGCTCTGGCACCCTTCGGTGGTGAAGCCGTACCTGACGCTCCTGGCGGAGAGCTCCAACCCGGCCACTCTGGAGGGCTCTGCGGGGTCGCTCCAGAACCTTTCTGCAGGCAACTGGAAGGTACGGGAATTCCTGCTCCTCCTCCTCTCGCTGAGCTACAGCTGTTTTTTCTCGTAAGACCTTGGAATGTGTTGGGGGGGACATGCCTTTTGCTCCTGTGTGTCTGAGCATTCCCTCTCGTCTGTGCGTTAGTGCTGACATGCTGCAGTCGTGTACCACAGTGAAAAGCCTTGGCAAAGGGCAGGGGCAGCAAGAGCCGTATGGAAACTGCCCTTTATTTTAAATAAACAGAAAAAGCTTCTTCCAGTGCATATCAGATCAAAACAATCTTCTGGCATCTTCTAGCTGTGAATTCTGGTGGGGAGGTGCTCTTGAAACAAGACCAGGACAAATAAATTTCCCTAATTTCCATATTCCATTATTTATTTCCATACATTCTGGCCATTGCATACAATGTGCTACAAAAGCAGCCCATGAGAACACTTTATCCTGTCATGTATTTGTCATGGAGAAAACACAGCAAACATTAATTGCTTCCTTTGCTTGCAGCAAGCCAGCTAAGCCTTTTTCAGTTTAACCACTATGAAATTAGTATTTTTTTAAAAATACAACAGACAAAATCCAAGCCCCCTGCTCCCTTTTCAATAATTGTCACCTATTCAGATACTTTCTCTCTTTGTAAGAGGAATGAGTGAGAAATGGCCAAGAGCCAGCCCTTCATAATCACAGACAAAGCCCAGTTTGACCGTGTCACCTTTCCCTGGAGGTGACCCAAGCACGTGTGGGGCTCCCAGCCCAGCCCGGGCGCAGTGCGGGGCCGCGCTGGGGCTCACCGAGCTCCTGCCTCAGTTCGCAGCCTACATCCGCGCCGCCGTCAGGAAGGAGAAGGGGCTGCCCATCCTGGTGGAGCTGCTGAGGATGGACAACGACAGAGTGGTGTCGTCTGTGGCCACTGCCTTGAGGAACATGGCGCTGGACGTGCGGAACAAGGAGCTGATCGGTGCGTACAGACCGTCCCCGGGAGAGCAGCGGCCCCGGGAACATCCGAGGAGATTCCACTCGTGGGAACAGCACGCTCGGTGTTTCTGTGTCACAGAGCTGTGTCCTCCTGGCAGCAGCAGCTTTCCAGAGCCACGTTGCCATGTTAGTTTGCTGCTGGCCACCTCTCATGGGTGGGAGTCACCTCGGCTCAGCCAAACCAGACAGGAAACCCTCAGTGCCAAATGGGATGGAAACAGCTCTGCTTCCTCAGGGCTCAGGGCTCGCCTGCTTGGGGGGTGCAGGTCTCTCTCGTGTGTTTTCCTGCAGTGCAGGCGTTACACACTTGAGGAGTGTGTAAAGAGAGACCCCGATTCTGTAGCACCAGCCCTGTGCAGGTCAGACTCAGGGGATATTCTCATGTCAGGATGATTTTCCATTTCTGGCAAAACTTTTCAGTTCAGGAATGGTCCTCCATCCTCTCCTTCTCCCTGTCAAAGCTGTGCCTCTGAAAGAATTTCTGGCCTCCAGATGCGCTCTGAAACAGATCATTGTATAAAACACCGTGAGGTGTGAAGTGAGTTGTGCACTGCCCCATGCCAGAGATCTCTTCAGGAGCTTCTCTGCCCATGTGGGAGAGGAACAATGGGCTCACAGGGTCACACTGAAGGAAATGAGGGATGAGGACTCCAGCAAATCACACGCAGCATGTGGCTGAGCTTGCTGAAGGGTTGGCAGTGACGGGGTATTGCTGCAGACAGCATTGTGGGGACAGATTTCCAGTGGGTTTCCTTTTGCCTGCAGAATTCCTTTTTGTTTATTTTTTCCCTCTCAGGTACATTATGCAAATAGATAAGGAATGGCTTTGTGCAAAGCTCCTTCATTATTCACAGTTACGTACAATACATGTCTGCTATAAAATCAATTAATAATTCAATTAACAGTACCGCCCAAACAGGAAAAAACCTCAACTTTATCTTAGTTACTGTCCCTTGTGTGCAGCTTGTGCCTGGCATCAGTCAGCAACTGCAACCTGACTGAGCACTGACAGGTAGCAAACAAGGTGAACAGAACATCCAGAAGAAAGAATTCCCAGTCACTGAAAGGATTCCTTTAATCCTCCCACAGATGAAGCCCAGCAATGTGCACTGCTCTGTCAATCATAATAAGCAGCCTAAGATTTGTCCTTGAACAATTCTGCTTTCCCCAAATAATTCTTGTTTAAAATTGTTCCTCTTTTAGTGCAAAATTCAGCTTCTCACACTTTTAAGCTAAAAGGAAAAGAAAAATTCAAAAATTGATCTGTGGTCTCTCTTGACTCTGTGTAAAAGGTGAACTCCTGGCAGGTTTTGAGACTGTGCTGCGTCTCACTGCCTTCAGCTGCAGTTTTGTGCTGAGTCCCGCGGTTTCCGATCTGAGGGACCAAAGGGTGGTTTTGAGCTGGTTCTGTGGGCTGTTTCCAGGTAAATACGCCATGCGGGACCTGGTCAATCGGCTCCCCGGGGGCAACGGGCCCAGCATCCTGTCGGATGAGACGGTGGCCGCCATCTGCTGCGCCCTGCATGAGGTCACCAGCAAGAACATGGAGAACGCCAAGGCCCTCGCCGACACCGGTGGCATAGAGAAGCTGGTCAACATAACGAAGGGAAGAGGTGACAGGCAAGTAGGCAGCGAAGGTCGTGCCTGAGCTGTTTGTGTCCAGTTAAAATGCTTAAGAATGCAGGAAAATTTTTTTGAGTGAGAAAAAGATCTGCCTTTGCAGTCTGGGTCTGGGGAGCTGGCAGCTGGAATCTCACGGGAGGGCAGGGGTGCCAGTGCTGCTGTCCTCTGCAGTGTTCTCTGTCGGGTTGATCCGGTTGTGCCCCGTCTCGTGGTGGGGCTGCTGGCTTGGCTGTGCTCACACCAGTGCTGCAGGGCCTGGTTTGCCCCACAGCAGCAGGTTCAGGCTGTTACGAGCTCAGGGACACTGTTCTTTTGAAGTGGAATTCAGTGGCTTTCTGACGCTGCCATCTTCTTCACTTCCCCAGGTCCTCACTGAAGGTTGTCAAGGCGGCGGCCCAGGTGCTGAACACGCTGTGGCAGTACCGAGACCTCCGGAGCATTTATAAAAAGGTAAATTATAAAATTCACTTACACTGGAAAATGGTGCCACAAAAACTCCTCATTTATTTATAACACACAATTTATCCTGATGTTTTTCTTTTTGTCACTCCACAGGATGGATGGAATCAAAGTCACTTTATTACACCAGTATCAACACTGGAACGAGAGAGATTCAAATCCCATCCTTCTCTATCCACAGCCAATCAGCAGATGTCACCCGTCATGCAGTCAGGTCAGTTGGGGAGGGTGAAGGGGACCTGCTGTCCCACGGTTTTAAGTCAAGCAGCCTCTCAGTTTGGTACTAATCCCATTTGAAACACAGAGGTCAGGCTGTTGCTCCTTGGTGTTTGAGCAAAGTCCCTCAGTGCTCTGAGCGCTGCCTGAGCTGTTCCTGCAAAGTGAAACCCTCAGTGCCTAGAGCTGGACATGGTTATCAACCACTGCCCTCTTCAGAGCCACTCCTCCTGTGCTGTGTGGGAGTTGTGGACATGGCCTCATGGAACAAGGGGACCTGGCAGCAAAAACAGCAACAGACCCACAGCAAGGAGCTCATTTTCATTCCCAGCTCTGTCATGTTCCATTAGGATGAGCAACCAAACCCAAAAATCTTACTTTTCTGACTCTTCCTGGTTTATTTCTCACCTTTGTTCCTTTAATGTCTTCAGTGCTAGGATTTAGATCTTCAAGAGGGCTGATACAAAACCTACCTGAAGCCTTCTATTCTGTCTTGATTTGGCATTTTATTTTGTTATTTATTACCCAATTTACTCTTCTAGAGCAGATCTCTGCTAATACTGAGAAATACCTACCTACCACCTCTGCCAAAATTAGTGACAAGTTTTTACAACACTCTTGTTTAATTACTGCTGTATGTAAAATCCCCACATGTTCCTTTATGACATGGCTGACTGGAAAAGCAAGGCCTCCACCAGGGATTTATTTTCCTACAAGAAGTAAACCTGTTGTGGCTTTTGTGCCAGAGTTCCTCTCACCCACCAAGGAAGCAGCTTGGGCTCAGGGAATGGCTGCATTCTCCCCAAGCGTGAAAGGATATTCTGACACCCACTGTCAAATTTCTATCTCGGTGCTTTCTCCCAGGATATACCAGCAGAACAACTGTGTTACTGCAGTTCTTTGAATGACAAGCAGGAAGCAGATGAGCAGCTCTAAGTTGATATTCAGAGGATGCTGTTCTTCAAAGAGGGCTTAGTAAAAATTCCTAATAGGAAGCATCTGCTTTCCTGCTCCAGAGCACGACCAAGCCCAGGGGAGCCAGAGGAAGCTGGTGCAAGGCCCACACCCCCAGAGGGGCTGTGTGGCACCATGCTGGGCACAGCAGATGCCTGCTGGAACAGTTATGCTTGGCCTGAAACAGTTGTTCTTGTTTCAGTCACTTAATTATTAAAACACTCATCATTATGTTGACCCATGTCAGAATTTTAGCAACATGGCATATTTAGCCATGAATATGCCAGGAAATTACCAGTAATTAAACTATTCATAATAACACAGAATTGTGACCTGTGATGTAATGGACACATCAGTGGAAGAAGATTATCATTGAATTAATATTTTGAAGCAAAACTTCTAGAAATTGTTTTTAAGTATTTTTCTCCTGTTCCTGGAGTCTTTCAGAGCCAACAAAGCCTGAGTGGTGTGTAGAGCAGGGAGGATTTAGCAGAACAAAATTCTTACAACTGCGGCTGAGATTCAGCTGCTCACTGAGGAGCACAAAGCCATCCCCTGCAGGGATCCCCCATGGCCGTGGCCTCCCGGACACACCATGGCCAGCACTCAGCTGTGTGTACAGGGGCACTGAGGCCGGGCAGGCTGGACACGTCACAGGGTGGACTCCAGGGTTATGTTTAAGTACAACTTAGAAAAACCATCACCGTTAGCAGAGAATCATCTTCTACCTCCCCACAGGTGATGTCCTCAGCACGGTGAGGTCCCGTGTCTGGGCTGTGAGCATCACCAAAGTCCTGTGTCTGCCTGTGAGCACCACAGAGCAGTGGCTGCCCCTTGCAGTCTGGTACCTTGCTGGCAGCTCTGGGGCGCTCACCCGGGAGCAGCCCTGGCTGTCCTGACCTTACCCACGTCCTGGCTGTGAACCCTCGGAGCAGGAAGTGGTGGGGAAGGCTGGGTGTGCAAAGCTTCTGTTGTCTGTGCTGAGAACCTCTCTTTTCCCCTCAGTGGGCAGCACGTCCTCCTCCCCGGCTTTGTTGGGAATCAGAGAGCCTCGCTCCGAGTACGACAGGACGCACCCTTCTATGCAGTATTACAGTAGCCAGGGCGATGTCATCGCACATAAAGACATCTACACTGGTAAGAGACCAGCCGAGGGTCTTTGGAACGGGGAAATATTCCTTGTGTGAAGCGTTCCCAGTCATACACAGAGAGTGGCATTGGTGGGCTGGTCACTGCCAACTGCTGCTTTCCATTTCCATTCCTTGTATTCCCTGCCTGTGGCACAGGGCAGGGTGTCACCTGGCTCTGCTGTTCTCTCGAAAACTGCCCAGTGCCAGAGTAAACACAGATCCCTTTCTATGCTGGGAGATGAGAGGCAGGAGTTGGAATTTTTACTTAAAATACTAGTACAGAAAATTGTATTATTATGTACATTATATGACGATGATGTTATAAATTTTAATGTGCAGTTGTATATTATTATATTACTAAATTTTACCAAGATTTCATCTTCTCTCTGATCTCTCTTTTCCTTCTTACTGTGTCACACAAGTAGCAAACCAGTAGATGGCAGGGACTACAGAGAAGGAAACTCCTTATTTTAAAGATTATGAGTCTGTAAAATGAGAAACAGCAACCTAAGCCTCTTGGCTTCACTGTAACTGCTGCTGAGGGACAACATTTGCTTTCATTCTGTTATTACATTTTATCATTAGTAGGTAATGAAATCTGCAGATTTAATAGTATGGCTGCCACATAAAAGGCAAAATAAAAACCAATAGACTTACGGCTGAATGAATAAAGACTGAAGTTTATGCTTTAAACTTCTCTCAACCCAGGTTCCAGCAAAGCGTCACCAATTTACATCAGTTCCTATTCCTCACCAGCGAGAGAGCAGAACCGACGGCTGCAGGTGAGCCCCGAGCTGAGCTGTTGCTCTGCCCAGGCTCAGCAGGAGGGGCTGGGGAGCCTGGGGCTCGGAACAGGAGCAGCCCAGGGGTGCTGGGGCAGTGCCCTGGGCTGGCAGAGCCCCAGGGTGCTGGAACCTGCCTCATTCTGGATGGGTCGCGTGTTTTAGCATCTCCGTGCAGTGGGATCTGAGACCTCTTTTCTGACTTGGCTTGGGTTTGGGCTGGTTCTGGAAGGTATGGCCAGGTTCTGTACTCACTGTGCCTGAGCTCTAAAGCTGTGCGCTTCTGGAGAGTTACTCCCTTCCCAGAGCTGTGGGAGGAGACATGCAGCAGGCTCAGGGGCGTTTCCTTGGGTGCATTTCGTGGAGGTTTGAAACCTGCGTTACTGTCACAGGTAGAGCGTCACATGGGAGAAGTCTTTTCTCTGCTAATTATATTTCTGAAAGTCTATTTTGCTATCATTTTGCCTGCAGCATCAGCAGTTGTACTACAGCCAAGAAGACACCACCAGGAAAAACTACGATACCTACCGGTTGTACCTGCAGTCCCCACACAGCTACGAGGACCCTTACTTTGACGACCGAGTTCACTTTCCTGCTTCTTCAGACTACACAACACCGTACGGACTGAAATCAACCACCAATTATGTAGACTTTTATTCCACCAGAAGATCTTCTTACCGAGCAGAACAGTACCCAGGCTCTCCTGACTCCTGGGTGTAGCACCAGAGAGAAAAACCCAGCGTGCTTCTTGTCTGGCTTGAGAAGGACTGGAATGGCCCCGTGTTGTTTTGGTTAAGAAATGTGAAAGTGAAAGCAAAGAGGGAAAAAGGACGATTTTTTTTTTAATTTTTTTTTTTTTTTTTTTTGAATGAGGAATTGTCAGGAGAAAAAGCTGGCAGGGATGGTTTTGCTCTGCTTAGGTGTTAGGTATCATTACTTGTAGCTCCTGTAGTCTGGTGAGGGTGTGGGCAATGTGATGAAAGGTTTGAGAATTGAGTACGATGAGTTTGGAAGGTGTGTAGGTCAGAGCAAATTAAAGCTGATTTTTTTAATGTGAATAAAAGTCTTGTTCTGATAGTTTGTACAGAAAAAATCCAATGGCTGCCCTTGTTTTATTGCTATTACTGAATGTCAGGATTGTATGCTACTGCGTCATGTAAATTTCTTCGTTGGTGTAAATATGGAAATGCCACGTTGGTCTCAAGTGCCATCCATTTGTAATGCAGTGTGTCATTGGAAAAGGAATTTGAAACATCATGCACAAAAAACCACCCCAAAACCAAGAAAGTGTTATGAATTCTAAGAGGAAAAAGCCCAAACTTTAAAAAATGAATAGTGTAATTCTGAAGCACAAAGTCCGGTCCAGCATATCTACATCTCTCCCATTCCCTGCCTATTTCATAAGGAACTTCACTGCCATTTTCTATGCACATGGAATAACAATAAATATGGAAGTCTCATCCATGGAAAGCTGTTCCCTGTTCATTTTTTTAATATTTTCTCTGTGTGATATTCAGAAACAAACACCATGAAAATGAAGTCTAATTGTACGTTTTTAAGCAGGTTAAACATATCAAAACCTTTGGGCCATTTTCCCGGCTCTCTCCAGTGGAAATGTCCTGAATGTGTCGGGCTGGCAGCCCAAAGTGCTAAATCCAGCACCTTCTACCAGGATTCCTCAGACTTGTGGTTTTACTTTTGGTATGGGCAATCCAAGATATTGAGAACTCTAGCCTGCTTTCTTTCCATCACTCCTCCACCCCTCTCCTTGCTCTCTCAAGGAAATTGAGGTCACCTTGCTGTCCTAGAAATGATAGTCTCTGTTTTGACTACATTCTGCTTGGATTTCTTTCCAATAAAAATGTTCGATTATTTTAAGTAACTGAATCACAAACTCTCCTGTGCTGTACAGTCTGTTACCTCTACACTGTAACCACCATTATTGCTCCTCATCGCTGTATTTTCCTTGGGTTTTCAGGGTTTCCCGTATCCTGAAGAAGGACTGTGAACGCTGGGAAGAGGCTAAAGAGTTTTTCTGTCAGGGTAAACAGGCTGAAGAGAAACCACCTCGGCCAAGGACGGTACTCAAGCTTGCAGTCTGTGTTTGAGGTACTGTATCAAAGACTAACGCTCACAAAAGGTAACATAAACATGAATAAACTTTGAAAAACAAGGCAAACATGACTTTGTAGCTACCTGTACATTCCTGTGGCTGTCAACAACAGCAGGCACTGGGGGAAGCTGTTTGTCATTTGTCATTCCCATCACAGAGTGCAGGGATTCGTTTGTGGCCATCAGGCAGAGGTGAGGGAAGGACTCAGTGCTGGCTGTCCCACTTGGAACCCTCTCCAAACACTGCCGTGGAGGGGGGAAAGTGACTCTGGAAGGCAGAAATTGGCAGCAAGGTTCTTCATGTGCTCGCAGTTAGCATCAGTTGTATTTTGTGAGTTCCATTATCCAAAGACATCACTACTTTAGTAGAGATTCTCAATATTTTGTATTGAGATGCATACAACTTACAGGGCATTCACTAGTTTAAAATGCATGCATTTTCAAAAAAACCTTATTAAGATCTTTACACTATCAAAAAAAATGTAATATTTGTAATATTTATTTGGCTTGCTTTATGGCCTTTTAATTAAGAGTCGAGTTGATAATTACATCACAATTAGACAAAAGAAAGGTTGACCTTGTTTCTTCCCCTGGCAGGATGGTGCCCTTTGCACAAAGGGCAGGGGCAGTTGGACAGGCAGCTGTCCTGGCCCTGCTGGTTGTTCTGCTGCCCCACCCATCGCATTCTTTTATTCCCACTTTGCAGACGAACCACAGAAGCCAGAACTTTCTATTTTTGCCGTTTGCTAGCACACCTGCCCAGGGAACCCTGCTGTGCTGGCTCCTGGCCTGCGTTTGGAAGGGCCACGAGCGACATTTCAGCTGTCACGTTAACTTGCCTGTCCTCATTCTGTGGCAGCGCTCCCCGTACCATTAAATAACGTGTAGGAGCTGAATTGACTCTTCCTGTGGCTCGAGCAGAAAGAAATGCTTTGAACATAGAAACAGAACCAAAACCTCAGCATGACGCGTGTTCAACAATGGAACGGGCAGGTGGGCGTGATGGTATCTCTGACAAAACTGTTGCGTTCTCCTTTTTAAACATTAAATAATGTTTGTTATATGAATTATGTTTAAAACAACAAGACGAGTAGCAGGATATGTAATGTGCTAATTTTCAGCTAACTCTCAGATTGTGAAATGAACTATCCGCCTATTGATTGGCAAAAAGCAATCACACACTGAGAAGAAACTGACCCCCATTAGGATGAAACTCCACAGGGCTCTCATTACAAAAGCCTGATAGCCAAGTTTTGCAACTGTGCATTTTGTCACAGTTCCCTTGACTGGAGCCTAGAAGTATTCAAATAACCAGCTCCAGAATCTGCCAGTGCAACCCCAGAGCAGCCAGGGAGATCCAGGATCTGGTATCATACCACGTGAAATGCTGGATTACTGACAATCTCCCCACTGCCCAAAATTCAATCCTTGTGTACAAGGCATGCTTAATAAGGGAACAAAACATAAATTCCCTCTATAAGGGAACAAAACAAACAAAAAAGTTTGGTTGCAAATTCTCGAGCACTCCTATTGATCCAGATCCTATTTAAAGCTGTCACGCATCCAGAGAAGTTACTCTGTTGTTTTGGAAGAGTACTTAGCTAATTTCAAGCATTGCACACAATTGTAAACCCAGACAATGACAGAGGGATAAGGTCATTCATCAGTTGTTGAAGAGGCATTTAGTTTGAATTTGTCCAGCTTGCTGATATTATTAAATATTCAGACACGGAAAACAAACACAAAGAATTTTAAATCTTGTAGGTATGTTAACCCCTGCTCATGCCTGCCATACTAAGGGCTGCCAAGGAAATTCCCTTTTTCTTTCACGTGACTGCAACCCTCTGCAACATCCATCCTGTTCTGCTGTTTACCAGTTGTGAATTCTGATGAGGTTCTTGAAATACACTAAGAAAAACATCTCTCATCTGTTTTTTTAAGCTTTTCCCATATAACACGAGTAAACCTCTAAGTGCATTAGTTTGAATAAGGTTGAAGATGACAGTAATGTGTGGTAAGTAAGGAAAGTTCACCTCTCCACCCTGCAGTAACAAACAGCTCAGGTAAATAAACTGAAAAATCAGTATATCTCTGCTGAGGCAGAGTAACACGAATATCAAACCCCTTACTACTGGCCGAGTACCTCAGAGCAGGGTTCTTTTGCTATCTCTCCTGCAGATCATTTTATCGGAAGGAATTTATTTCCCCAATCAAAATTGCCATCGTCCACTTCAGGTTAAATGCTTATGGGCAGAGGCATGCAGCACTATCGACTTTAATATTCACAAAGTAAGTTGCTTTTCTAGGGAGGAAATTGCTGCATTTCAAAACTATTTCCTGCCTCATACATGCAGAATTAAATATCAGAGAGATCTCGTTTATGGATGTCCTTTCATTTTTTCTGCTTTAAAGATCCAAGC
>VYZT01071707.1:0-11658 GCA_013400735.1 Pomatostomus ruficeps | reverse complement strand
GGATCAAAACCACGACACAGGTATTCCTTGAAGTTAAATTCCACAAGCGGAAAGGACTGAAAATCGAACAACTTGCTGCTGCTCATAGCTTGCTTCCATAGGTTTTCACCACCTAGCTGTTAGGCCTTCGGTAACCTTCTCAGAAGTAACATTTTAGTGCATGAAAATATAAGGGCCATAATAAGACATGGAGTACTTCTGCTGAAATTACCTTAGACCAGGAAAAATGAGAGCTTTATTCAAACATAATTGGAGAATTATATGCGAAAGGCTGTAAAATTATTCTTTCTATTTTGTTCTTTTTAAGAAATTACTACAGATTTGCATATCTACTTATAATATTTATTTGGTCATGTCTTAATTACTGTATTACCTAAAAATTTTAAAAATATAGGTAGTCATTCCAGATTTTTCTCAGTATGACATAAATATTTTTTCTGAGAATTTATGTAACCATACATATTTATCCATATATGAATATGGTTATATCTCTATCTACTCACCTGATTTTACAATGAGCAACAAACTCCATTAAATTTTTCAGATATCATTTTAGACAGTAAGGCTCCTGTCTCTAGCAGCTGACACTAGACAGCTGTGCTGCATGGGTTTGTGCATGCATTTGTACTTTATTGTGTTTATTTACATTGTCTGGGATTTATTGGGAAATCTCTGTATCTCACACTTTAAAGAGTTAACTGTGGCAATTAGTCTGAAGCGATGTGTTGTAAGCACCCTGAAGAAATAATCTGAAATTATTTCTTTAAAATGCAATTTTTTTTTGTTCCACTGGGGAAGAAATTATTTCAAGAAGACTTGAGAAACTAAAAAGGAATTTCAGTTTATTCCTGGCAACAGTTTCTAGATTCCCAAGATGGCCAAGATCCATGTGTGGATGGGCTATCAGAAGAGAAGAGAAGAGAGCAGCTTGAAGACAATTGCCAAACTATAATAATAAAAATGTCCAAGATATTTTATTTAATTGCAGTCAAGATTGGAAGTGGTATGGAAAAGAAAACTAAAAAAAACCCAACCACCTATCAGAGCCTTCTATAACAAATATAGCAAGTGGATTTGTGTGCTTTTAGGCCTGATAAAAACCAGTATCCAGTAGGGCAATTTATTCTGGTATGGCAAGAGTGTGGTTTGTCAGGATCCCTGGGGAGTCTCTCTGAACTGAACAGATTTGCCATAGCAGAACTCCCAAATCAGTAACCTTTGCTCTAAAAGGACTGTGAAAATAATTTTTTTATTAGTGATAGGACCTTTGGGGCAAGTGGTTTCTCTACTAGGAGTTTGCCTCTTCTTGTTTCCTGTATGGTAGCATTACAGCACTCAGTGGTCTTCCTACTTACTCTTTCGCCCACATTTATTGACTCATTAATTGATGTTTTTTTGGTTGCTCCTTTTACCACAAGTTGATACGTGTTATCAATAACATGGTTACTTTACTCTGGTTTAGCTGAAAATTTTGAACACTAATTAGAAAAGCATTTAGTAATAGAGAATGAAAAAGACATAGGGATTTTATGTATAGCAAATAAGTCACAGCTGACTTATACCAGAATCTCTCAAGTTCAAAAATCAGATGTATTTCTTTCTGATTGACACCAAGTAAGCAGGAGGAAAATGAGATACAGCATCCTGTTCAACAAGCTATATCATAGAATATCCTGAGTTGGAAGGGACCCACAAGGATCATCAAAGTACAACTTGCTTGGAAACAACTGACTCAAAGCACAAGAATTAGGCCACGTGACCCCAGCACTTGTTCTTCTGACACAGTAGGAACTTCTGTCAGTCTCAATGTAGGAATTTGCTTCGTGCAGCTCATGACAGAACACTGTAAAGGCTTTTTGACTGAACCTAAAATCAAGCAGTTCAGTAGCTGCCACAAGTCTTTCTTTTGTTCTTTCTAGTAATTGTTTCAAGCTTTTGAAAAACATTGTCATTTATAATCATCCTGTGTGAGGTTATTGCCTAAGGATCACAAAGAGCTTGGATCTACTGCAGTAAGTATTATGTGAACATAAATTAATATCCTTGTCCTCCCACACATGGTAGGACCTAAGTGACTAGTAGATAGATAAAGAGAACAAAGAATGAAGGAAGACATCAACCTTACATTAAGGTAACTAGTCTAAATGAATGATATATATTTAAAGTGTGGAGAGTTTCCACAAGATGAGAAAGGAGTGTAATGGCTGGAGGAGTAATACGGAGAAAGAAGTTTAGAAGAGGTGTCTATCCACGTTACAGGGCAGCAAGCAGTCACTCCATGTCAGGACTGTACATTTATGTCAAGGCAGGAATTTTTTCTTAGTAGCAAATTTTGCACAGAATGCAGGAGATACTGGAACTACAAATGAAATTAATACACAACGAGTGAGAACTGAAATATGACGTTTATATGGAGAAATTGAAGCTGCAGGAAAAAGAGAATAAATTGAGCACTAGCAACTTAAAAACATTTCAGCCACAGAAAACTGCATGTTTTAATAATTACAGAATCAGGAGGAAGTAATCAAAGCCCATTTGTTTCAGCACATTATATCTTTTATCTTCTGACCTGAATTGCCACAGGGAAGACTTGCTATCAGCATTAGCACGCTGCTAATGTTTGTATGTGTGCCTGTGTGTGCAATTGGTGGTTCACAGAGAAGAGCATCTTGAAAAAGCTGCCCAAGCCCTAAAGGTTTAAATTCTTGTTCAGTGATGTATTTTTTTATGTTTCAGTGTTAGTCCTTCCTTATGTCCTTCACAATGGTTAGCAAAGCATTGGGGTGGAAATTTTCAGTTGAAACTTTTTTCCTAATGTTTTTTGCAAAGGTTTCAGAGTCCTTTATAAGGCAGATTTTGCATGTCCTTGTTCAAGGAACTAATTTTATTAGGATTTTTGGCTGGTGAAATCAAAAGGCCTTTTCTCCAATTGTCCTCATAATGCTCTGTGGATTAACCAGCCTTGAAAACATTGTAATTCATAGAAAAACTAATTTAAATAGATTTTTGGAAAATTTTTTGTATATTTATTGTATGCATTAGACAAATCTCATTGTTATGACAGTGTATAATCATCTAACATTTTTCAGGCTGTTGCTAGTTAACAATTTCATGGTTTTGCTGTACATGGTATCCCTCAGCTGAAATAGAATAGATGTCTTTCAAAACATTCATGAATAAAGAGGACAATAAATGCAATTTCTCTCAGAAAGTATCTCAGAATACCTCAATTTCTTTATTTTGCAAGGATTAGCAGGAAAACATTTTCTGTGTTCCTTCAGTAACACTGCACCTTCTCTCCAGCTCTGTGATGTAGAAAACAAAATCATGTGTCAGCATTATGTGAACTTGGCAGCAAGGTAGGCTCACACTTTCCCAGGTTAAGCATTTGTTCACAGACCCACCCAAATACATCACTACCCCAGGCATTTAGAAAGAATTAGGTTCAGAGATGGGCTCTCAGCTGCACTAGGAAATAAAACCAGTTTTGTAAAGGAAAGGGCTGTTCTTAAGCAGTCAGATGTTGTCGTAGGAAAGAGTGTAAAGGAGGAAAGGACTAGTTAGGGACCCTCAGCCAGCGTTTCAGTGGAGTCTGCCATTGAATCACAGACCTATTTTTACTAAGAGGAAAAAATTATGTTTTTTTAAAACTTACTTAAACATTATTTCAAAGTGGTGCAAGTGCATACATGACTACTGATTTTTATTAAACCTTAAACTACACATGGAATTATTGTCAGTTAAATTCTTATATTCACCACTTAAGAGATTTTGTTACTTCAAAGAGACTTCTTTAATTAATACTTTTAGAATTCTAGTGAAAAAATTACAGTATATGATCGCTGCTGTCTAGATCATTAATTCTTCAGCCTGAGATTGATTATAGTCTCTGAATGTACCTGTAGTCAAGATGAATGAAAATACTGAGTAGAAGTTCTGCATTTTGTAGCAAATTACTAAATGGTCCTTACAGGCTGGGATATAAGAATATATTTGTTACTTCTAGCCAGTCTGATTGCAAATCTCTCTTACTAAAATCCATCATGCTTACATGCCAAGTATTTTTAATTACAGATTCACAGAACCCACAGCCTTGGTGCTATTAGCACCATTAGCACCATGCTCTAACCAGCTTAGACTGTCATCTATTGTGTGCCTAGAAGAGGTTTTCAGAATGGAACTGTACACAGAGTTGTAAAAGCTACAAGAGTAGCTGCATCATTCTTAAGGAAACCAGAACAATTTTGAAATAAACACTGCTCTTATTTTTTTTGTTAGTAGAGTGTAGTGCATCTGACTACATTAAATAATTTATAATAAGTCAGCTCTTTACAAAGGAAATGTAAATGGAAACATAATGCTCCATTTGGTTTTAAGGCTAGTTGATGAAGAGGAAGGACTGATACTAATTTCTTCTATTTTTTCTTTATAGTATTTTTAATGAAGCATTTAATGAATGGCACGATTTTTGGTTTCTTTAAAATTTTTTTGTGAAACAGAAAAGTAACATCTTCATTATTTTGTTCTTCCCCTCTTCTGTCTTAGTCAAAAAGGTAACTTTTATGGAAGGAGGATACAGATTATCAGTGGAAAGTGGAGCACTTTACCTCAAGATTTAGCAACTGAAAAGTGAGCTCTTAGTGTGTCAGAAAGGTGTGGTGTCTTCTGTGCAAAGATAGTGTAATGCCACTATCAGCCCAAATCAAAATGAGCTTTACCCAAACCAAAAAAATTTGCAGAAAAATGTTAGAAATTTAAGTATGGAATATAAAATTTAAGCTCCAGACAAATCCTACAGAATTGTGTGGAAAATTTGCTGTTGACTGTGACAGCAGGCTTGGAAATGACCTGTTCCTGACTGACCTAGGTCATAGCTGACTCACTGACTAGTTCAACAGAACCAAAAAACATGTGCTGGTTTAATTTCACCATTTTGTGGCAGTACTCTCTAAATTCCTATAAAGCATTTAAAAAGTACATTACAGTGACTGCCTGGAGCACTGCAGGTTAATTATTTCCACGCAGATTAATTAGATAATAGTGTGAACACTATGAAGGTATACTCCTCAAATTATTCATTAAAAGTATCTCTCTCTGGTCTTTAACTTTCCTAATGAGTCTGAAAAAACTTCTCTCCACAAAATACTGGTGTGCTTGCTAAGGGATGGTGCAACACACTCCACACACATGATTTGGAGGGGACACAGACACTCCTGCCCCCACGTGGGCTGTGACCTGGGGTCCCACTGCAGCTGCTGGCTCTGAGCCTCTCGCACACGCTGGAGCCCACAGGAGGTGTTTTTCAGGACGTGCACCCAGCACAGTGGCTGGGACTCCCACCTACTCCAGTGGTGGGCACAGAGGTTTCACTGGCTCCAGCCAGTGAGTGACACAACAGGCCAGAGATACCTGCGCCCCTGCTCTGACTCCAGCTGCTGTCCCTTTGGCAAAATGCAAGTGTCTGAGTCCTGCATTGTACATGTTCACATACAGCATAGACACAGTTTAGATAAGAAGCTAAATTGAGAGGTAATAAATATTTGAAAAGTGTCTTTCATTTTCATTCAAATTATTATCTCCTCTTAAACATTTTTTCTTTTTCTCTCTCTCTCTCTCTCCTCTGCTGAACTCTTTCATTCCAACTCATATGACCCATTTGATTTCTGTCACTCACTTTTGATAGACTAATTTTTTTGTTTTCAGTTCCTTTCTCTAGTCTTCTTACAACAGTATTTTTCCCTCTTTGCTTTCGTATTTCACAGCACAAGCACCATGTGCCTTTGGTTTTTAGCCTTCAGGTTAGAACTGATCCTTCATTTCAGTTGAAGCATCAATTAGTTTTTCTCCAGTGCAAAACGCAGTGAATCTCCACTAAACCAGATAAACTCAATCTAGTAATTAGTAGGAATTTGATCTCTTTAACAGGATTTCTTTATGGGTTTGTGCTGCTGTTCCTGACACCCTAAATGCTTGGAGGGCCTTTCACTGCCCCACTGCCCTGTCACTGGTGCCAGCCCCTCAGGCTCCTCGCTTGACCAGGGACACAATCACTGGGGTGTCCAGAAGTGTTTGCCCAGTGTTGAGACCTATTTCACATCAGGTTTGCACCTTCTTCTCTCTTTGTATCCATAGGCCATCTGCAAGATCTCCACTTTCTCAGCACCACTTGCTATTTCTGTGGTACCAAATTGCTTGTGAATAGACATGGCCAGAGAGATTTTTCCTAAGTTGAGTGTCCTTCCTGAATATGAAGTAAAGCATTCTTGAGCCACATTTCCTTTGCCGCACAGCTTATATTTGCTGCTTGTTTCTATGAGAGAAGCTGTTAAATTCCATTAAAGCTGTACAAACATGTTTGAATCAAAACCCAAGGAAAAATAATAACAAAATAGTTCTTTTATCTTTTTTGATTACTCTTACACATTTGGTTTTAAGTCTGTTAGAAAATGTTACATACAAAAGTTGTTAGCTGTAGTTGCGCATTTTTTTTCAATTCCAAAAAATCCCATTGAGCAATACTAAATTAGAAATTTTGTTAAGAATAACATATGATTATTTTATTACTTAGGACAGTAGAAAATCCTGACTTAAAACTATTGTATAGGACAGATTTTTTAATCTTCTTTTTCTTTTAGTACTGTTATTATTTTTCTGCACCATCTCCTGCACTCTTCTTTGAGTATCATTTTCCTTTGAACTGATCTCTCATCTATCTTAAAGACCTTTTCCTAATCTGTCTTCTTTCTAGATCCCCACAAGATAAGTAATTTTCTGTTGGTGTAAGTTGTTCTGTGAGCATTTGTATGCATTACAGATAGTTAAAACTTCTAATAAACAACAAAAGGGGGAGGGGGGAAAAGAAGGAAACTGCATAGTTCAGCATAGCAGTAAATCTGATTCATTGTACATTTTTTAATATGCTCACACAGTCCACTTCAAGTGAGATTTTTCTAAAGAAAATGAGTGATCTGATATAAATGTGTTTCCTGCCATAGGGGACCTTCTTAATTTTACACACACTTAGAGAGTGTGTGTGCAAATGTAAGTGGTATTAAATGAATTAAGTCATCTTGACATACTAGAACACTTTCAAATATTACACTGAAGAAACTCTCTGCAATTTTCAGTGTTTGTGGTCCTGGAGATGTTTATAACAGTTTTAGATAATGTTTGCGTTGAGCATTTGCATAGAAACTGTTCATAACATAAGCAGTTTTTCAGACTGAAAAGGTGCATGTGTATCATGGAAAGGCAGGGTCTGAATGATAAAGCTGTACTTAGGAAATTTAAGACTGTAAGGAGAAAAGTGTGGCCATTTCTCTGCTTTATCATTTTTATACTTTGATGCTTATCTACTCTATTTCTTCTCTCCAGTGGTACTACTTAATCCTCTCTTCTTTCATCCTTTTTCCTTTGACAATCCCACAAATACCAAACTGTAGTTACTGATTTTGACAAGATCACCAGTTCTTTGCCCTTCACTTTCAGTCAAATCCTGACTTCCCAACTGGCTTTGATCTCTAATTCATTGGTAGAGAAGTGTAACTATCAGTTCCTAATCTGCATCTGCCATTGAGAGACCGATTTATAACAGTATGTACAAGGGAATTTAAAGTGAAGGAGAGCAATCTGGCTTTTAAATTAGAGTTTCAAGGTATTCCCTAAAATGCTGCCATCCATTTTTTTAACTCAATACCTTGATGGGTGACCTGATGTGATCTATAGGGTTCTAGTAGTCAGTGAAGTTGATAGGTATATATTGCAATGAAAAACAGGAAGTGAGGGTCAGTAGAGGAAGAATCAATGAAATGCATGTGTACAGACAAATGAGATTGTCAAGAATATTTTCCTGGCTTGACAAAAAATGCTGATGATCTGCCAAGGAGCCTACTGACAACTCACACAGTTCCTCAGCAGGTGCTTCCAAAGAACTGAGGCTGAGACTTATAAATATTTATGTTGTACATAATGTCATTCTATTCCCAAACCTACTACACAGAAGGCACATGTACTCTGATTTGTCTTTCTTCCTCAAGTCCTGAACTGTGAATATGAAATCTGCAGTTCATTTTGTCTCCCCTGCCTCTCCATCTGTGATGAACCATTAACAGTTTAGTGGGGCTACTAGCCCTTAAGGCACTGAAGGAAATTCCCTCATACAGGTGAAATTGAGAGTAAATCATCATGTCAAGAAACCACTTAATGCATTTCCCTTTCAGTTTTCAGAGTCTTTGTCACCTCTGTCTCAAAATGTTATATTTAGAAAAATCTATCCCACCTAGATTTCAGTTTTTATGCTAAATCTCTTCCATAAATATCACATCCAGAACTAATATAACATAGACATTTTTCCATTTTTTTATGGGAAGACATAAAATCCTGTAGGTGAACAAAATCCAAATTCCAGCACTACTCGGAGGTTAGCTGTACTGCCAAGGCATTGGAGGTGGCCAATGGGCATTACAGATAGTTGACTTAAAAACAGTTAGACTTAAACAGGGAGAGTTAATCTGCTGACTTTGCCAAATATAGGAGGAAGACTTTTTTAAGGAACAAAAAGTAAACAGCAATAAAAATACATGAAGAGAAAAAAGAGTGGGGGGCGGGGGGAAGAGGTAGTTTACATGTGACTTTTCTCTTTCACCAACAGTGGAAGAATTGTTTCTAGTTGTTGGACTAGAAACATCCTCCTAAATAGGATGATTACCAGGCCCAAAAGCTTTTAGGGACTCAGATTACTGTGCTTTCTGTGTATATTTATCACCTAAATCCTTTTACAAAAAGGCAGCAATGAGGCAGGTGGGTACTTCTTTGAACAGAGAGCATTTGACAAAAGCAGGGAAGGTGACCAAGACTTAGGGGCAAGGGCAGCAGCAAGGTCTGTCTTGTGCACTCAGTCAGCATCTAAGATAGACAATCTGATTTATCTGCCACGCCAGCAAAAAAGTGGCCTACCTACCCTTGCTTTCATGCTGACTACAAAGAATTTTCAAAGACACCAGTCACAGAAAGGGAGATATTTTGCCTCTGAAGATTCCTTTTCTAGATGGTCTTTCCTGGGGTAGTCAGACCTGTCTCTGTAACAACAGGGCAGTATGTAATATGTACTGTCTTTCTAAAGCTGGAGTCATATGTCAGGAAAATGTAAATACGTCGAGTTAAGATAGTCTAGGTGTAGATGTATTAGGTCAGAAATATACATTCATTTATAACCTCTAACTTTTAGCTTATAAAAATTTATATATTTTTGTATTTTTTCATAACCAGAAGTGTCAACACTGTGATAAACTAGTGACTAGGTCATACACATAACAATGACCTGGATGCTTTTGGTCAAGTACAATTTTTAAAAGCAGCAGTTCACGAAAAAACAGCACTGGCCATATGTACTTGTTGTACTCTCAATATTAAATTTTGATTAATAAGTTACAGTTCTCTAGTTTAAGTGTCTCTACACCAGAGGTCTAAGCCATTGGTGAATTTAACAGTTGCAATTACAGATATAAATCATGCTAAATAGCAGGCACTCCCACAGGATGTTGTGTGCCCCGTGTCTGTGGAGCAGTACAGGGTTACCAAGACATGAGAACCTGTAAGTTGTGCTCCAGTTACAGAACTGTTTGTGAAATGTAAGCATCTCTTGGGACAATTGCCCACAATTCCACATGGTGTCACACGGAGATGAGTTCTAGGACACTCCCACAGTGAATTGTAGGGAAAAATGTGTCTCACAGTTTAATTTTCATTGCAGGGACACAGGTTATTAAATCCATAAACAAGCAGCACCAGTGAACTAACCTTAATTTGAAGAACCTTCACACCTGGACTAGAGGAGTTTGTGCTTTACTGGGTTAGGGATAGGAGCTATGACATTTCTAGTCAATACATTATTGAAAAAAACCCAAACCTAGTCTGGAAAATTTAGCTTCTTCTGAATATCTCTTTCCAGGCTAAAAATTACTATTATTGTATTCGAGAAGTTTGAAGGAAATAGCACCAGTCCATCATTATCAGCATGTTGATGCTCCATAGCTCTTCTTTCCATGACCAGCCATTTTAAAGACTGGTAATAAGAGTTTCCTACTGTGTAAATAATTTTAATCTATTAGATTAATTAGCTTCTTAATAGTCACAGCTTTTTTTCTTAAGTTGTTTCAAACTGGGCTAACAGATACAGAATTCACAGAATTTATCACAATATTTCATCTTCATTATCACCTTTAGTGTTTTGATACAGCATAAGTCCAGAGTGCAACATTTTCTCTGTATTAAGTATTATTTTAGTTCATGAAAAATGACATTGAAAGTTGAAGTACTGATCAGGAGATCATAACAGCAGACTGCAGTAGCTGCAGAATAAACTAACTGCAGCCACTGGGAATGAAAATCTTCCATGCTGCTTTCTCATACTGTGAGAAGGTAAACCAATCCCCTCATCTCTGCCCTGACCATAGTCAGAATTTTAAATGCCAGAAGTGAGTACAGAAGCTATACTGTTCTCCTTTGGGTAGTTACTCCTCTGATATTACTTTCTCCCATATGTATTATTTCAGTTTTGAACTTGATCATACAACTGCAAAGCCCATATGGTTTGCACTGAATTCTGTGAGCTTTTGTGTGAGCCTAAAAGTAGCAAAATTTTCTGTTTACTCAAGGCTTTTAGCTTCACACCATTTAGAAATAATACATCCCTTTGGGTTTTTTAAAGCTTTGTATACATCTTCAGTAATTGCGTAGGTGTGGACCTATATAATTATGTAAGTAATACATGTATAGTAAACTTTTGCAACTCAAATAAATAATATGGCAGCAGATATTCCTGCATCATGTTTATACTAGAAGAATTCCTAATAAAAAAAATCTTTAAGATAAAAAAATTGCTTTCATGCTCAGATATGTACAACTCAGGCATAGAGTGATACTGCAGACACTGCCAGCTGAGACAGCAAGCTACCCATTTAGAGGCTCGGGTTTTGTATTCAGACTAAAAATATGAAGTTGGAGATCCCATCAGATCCCGGATTGCCTTTTTTGTTTTATACATTTATCTGTGTTATGCTTCTGAGTTGAGCTGATGGTTAGGTGCTACAGGCTAAAAGTGTATTCATTCTTATTATTTGTATTAACAGGTTTAGACATTTCCTGAGATAGTAATTTAGCTCCATCTGACCTTGTGCTGAAACTGGATTGTTTTGTCTACTCCCCAGAGCTGCTGCTCTCTCAGAGGCAGAATTTGTCTGCTGAAAGTTGATTGATTTTTTCAGGCTGTGGCTGACTCGTCCCTGGTTTTCCACATTTCTTTTTAATTTCCTTCAATGTTTTACTCATATACAGACTGATTTTTTTCCCCTTTTATTTGTGAAGTTTAATATCCTTAAAGCTTCTTGCTTGCTGTTCCCAAATATAAGCACATACTTAAGATGGCTTGGGAACTGTTCTACGTCATGTCTCTAACACCAGGATTCAGCACAAGTGCAGTGCAGGGGATAACCAAAGATTATCCTGGTGCCCGTGCCCTTAGCACAGGACCTGTCAGTTGTGTGTTTCATCTTGTGCCCCATCTGTTTTGCACTCTCACTGTTGTGGCAGGAGCCATTGTGGAGCAGTGTTTGTGTTTCTGTGCAGTCAGGAGGACAAGTGCAGGAGTTGCGTAATGTC
>VYZT01071695.1:0-18637 GCA_013400735.1 Pomatostomus ruficeps | reverse complement strand
CCAAGTTATTTCTTTAGTTTTTACAGACACAGCGGGCTGCGTCCCTGCTACAACTTCCCCTCTTTGCCCTGCCCAACATTTCAGTGCAAACCTCCATCACCCGCCTCAGACTGCACAAAGCCAAGAATGTGCTCAGAATGCTCCTGCCCTGAGTCATTTGTACTTGGCATGCCTCACTTGCCACCATATTTTTTGTCAAGAGCTTCTGCAGTTTTGAAAAGCAGTATCTTCCCCTCTGCCAAGATTAGTAAGGGGAGACAGCATAAAATGAGTTAGGATGTAAACCTTCCTCTAAGATTATCCAGGATTTGTATACTAAGTTTAACAAAACAAAATATAAGTCAACTTATTTCACTCCAGCTTTCTGGGTTTTTTTTTCATGCAGAGCATAAGACCATTTCCAAGCACTTGGATTTATCAGCCAGGCCCACACCTACCTAGTTCCAGAATCATCCAGGTTCTCTTTGGTCTTCTGCTCCACATCTTGGAAGTACCTTGCTTGTCACAGGGCATCTTCTGCTAGGCCACAAGGTGTGTAGCCCTGTTGGTTTTTGCTGACTTTACAGGAGGAGCATCAAGGCTTGTTGAAAGTTTGGGGTTTTGTTCCCCTTGGTCACAAACATCTCACAGGTCTTCAATTAGCAGAATATGGTGCATATGTCTTCCAGCTCCTTTCCTAAATTTCTCTTTTTTCTCTTTGTTCTCTGTAAGTTGAGATTCTCCTCCATTTTGCAGCTGTCTCTACAGAACATTGATGATCTGTAACTATGTCATCTGCCTGTTTTCCTGAGAAAGGCTACTACTTTGCTTCATTTGTTTTCAGAATGTAGCAGACCTAATCTTTCCCCTTGGTCACAAACCCACAAAAAAATCCCAAACAAACAAAAAAAATCCCCACCATGCTCTCCAGAGTAGCTCAGACTTCCTCCTACAGCTAAGAGAGTCACTAAAGCCCAGAAGTGACGTGCAGGTGTCAGGGCTCTCCCAAGCTGTGCTGGGCACTGCCCTTCCCAGGTGTGCTCACTCAGCCCTGATTGGCCCCTGCTACTCGCCCTCCCTCTCCCACTTCTCTGCTTTGCACTTGCTCCAAACTCTCCATCCTGGCCCTTAATGCCACACACCTGTCTGACCTCTCCTCCCTTGGCTGGACTGCCCTGCTCAGGTGAAACTATTCTGAGGCTTCCTGCACCAAAATAAATAAATAAATAAATGCATCCCACAAATAAATAAAAGTGAGACTTTACCCTAGATTTGTTTTGCAAAGGCTTAATATTGAAAAGATGTTAGTGTTGTAATAAACATTTTAATATTGTGAGCCTTTTTTCTGTAGCAGAATAACAGTTTTCCTAATCTTTTGGGAAAGGTGCTCTTATGGAAATCAGCTGCAGAGTGCAACCAGCAGCAGCAGCTGCAGTAATTGCTTCTGCAGTTACCAGGATGTTATGAGACAATGTTTTTTGCTGTGATGTAGCACTAACTCTAAATCTTGAACAATGATCTGGAACAGCCTTTTTATGCAAACTTCCACTTTTTTCTCCTTTTTTCCTCTCACATCTTTTAGTTACTTTCTAAATTCTATTTTCATCATGCTTTTCCTAGTTTACCTTTTATGTCTGCATGTATTACTGAATATCAAACTATTTATAAAAATAAAAAAGAAATTAAAAGGTGTATTTATTAAACCCTCACTTTATTCATGATTCTTTTAGTTTTAGCAACCCTTTTGTCACCTGAGTATTTACACTGTCAAGTTCTTTTTCGTAGTTATATAGCAGACTGGAGGCCTGATCTTCACTGGAGTGTAATAGCAGCAGAACTATAATAATAAATAGTTATGTGCTATTGCTTTTCTGCAGTTATTTAACACAATTATTACCATAGTAATAACATTAATGTCTATCTCCAGATGCTTTGCTGAAAAAATTGAGACAATAATGAGAAGCATGGCTTACAATTAAACAAAGTGAAAATTTATTGTTGGGAAAGAATTACAATAATGACAGGGAAAGTTGTAGCATTGCTCATCGCATTCCTTTCTTTTGCTGTGAATGTAGGAAGGTTGTAGTTTCAGCCATTACTGGAGTTACCAGTAGGGGAATTTGGAGAAGTTTGATGCATAGAAAACACTACGGAAGTGCATTCAGTTACATGGAAAGCTTATGATGATGATGTTTATGATGTAGGCTTTGACTTATTTTAGATTAGTCATGCACTTAACTCACTCCATGAATATGTTTGTTCATCTAAATATACTTTACTCTCATAAGATAAAGAAACAGACTGACTGACTTCTATTTGTATTTTCCCAAAATAAAATTCCATTTTACAAACAATTCAAACCTTTGAAATTTTAACTATCTTTTTTAACTGTTAGGAAAATAAAGTAAAAAAAAAAAAAAAGCTGAAGCTTTGCTTCCCAGTCAATGCCACTTACACAACTGTGTTTAATTTTCCTTTCCCTGAAGTATTCAGAGAAAGTGGATTCCTACTTTTTCTCTCTCAGATGCTCAAAATAAAATGAAAGTATTTTCTACAAATTGTTTGGATTCAGAATTTATTCAGTATTCTTGATGAAAAGAACTATAATTGCAAATGTCAGTATAATACAGAAAATCAGTTCAAATGGTTTCACATTTTGTAAAGTAGTTGTCTTACTGATCAAACAATTCTGAGTATTCATGGGAAGCTTTTTTCCTTTTGTACATAATAGTGATATTAAGGGAAGACATTTATAAAATACATGCTGAAAATATCCAAGATGAACACTGAAATAAGTTTGAACAAAAAAAAAAGAGGAAAAGATAATGCTAAGTGTCTCTGGATAACACAATGCTTACACATGTACCTGCTACCAGTTCTTTTCTGTCATTTTGTGACCACAGCTCTTGCACGCTGCATCACCACACTACTAGACAGAGGTTTAAATGGATTATCACGTAATCTACTTTTATTCTTTTGATCATGTCCAGCTCTGCTTACTTGACTACATTATGCATTTCCTAGGAAATTAATCTTATCTCACTTGCTAATATTCCATTACAATCAGAAAATTCAATAGAGATTGCTCTCCCAGTCAGATTTAATGAAAAAAACCCCAAAACAACAAAACCTTGTATGTATTTTCTAAAGTAGTTTATATGAACATTTCTTAATATCAGTTCCTGTGAATATTCCTTTATGTTACACAAGATGCAATATTGCCTCTTGCATAGTCTGTCCATCAGTAGAGAAGAAGGATTTAAGTTTTTAACCTTTATGGTTTTGCAGATCTACAGTGTTTTCTAGGATTTTTCTAGTTCCTATATACATTACTCCAAACAGACTTATTTCAAAATCTCTATGGTTGTAAAAATTGCGTGAATTTACCTCTGAAAATTAAACACTGCTGGCAAAATGGTTCAACGATGTTTCCATTCAAGGAATAAAGGATACTGATAATTAATTTTTTTTAATGCTTGAGATAAGAGATAAGTGACTGCAACTATACTAACACAAATTCCTACATCTATCATGAAAGTCTCCCTTTACAGTGAATGTCAATGAAAATGAATAGAAGTTTACAGGTTGAATAAACCCTACCAGTTTGATGTTAATATGCATTCAGAGTTGTGATACTCTCAATATTTTCTGAGATTGAAAAGAATTTTTATAACGGCTCAGTTGTTCACAATATCCATTAATACCTTCTATGCAATCATATTGTGATTGGACATGAAATAATATTAGTTGAGGGCTTTGCTTACAGAGAAAAATGAAGAATCAGTTCTACAGACTTTGTTGTTATTATATGGAAATACTCTCTATTTGCATTCTTACCAACTTCCATATAATAAAAGTAATAATTTTGCTTTTAAAAACCAGTATGTAGTTTGTGTATTAGAGAGAGACTGAAGAGAGAGAAACTGGAAAAAATACTTGGGTAAGCAAGTGAATGATTCATGACCTGATTGCTGTAATGAGAAAGTTTCAAGACACATGTACAGTTTTAGTAAATAAAAATATGCTAAATATGTTAGTTCTACCACCTGAACTTTAGAAAAGTACTTTGCAATTTTGGTCCATTTAACATGATTTGAAATTATATTGTATGCTTTAGAGGTGCTTTGGAAGTAATTAGTGAAGTAAGTAATGCCAAGGTAATTTTCCTAAATGCTGTACTTGCATTTATCCAAAGCACAAACAATTCTTTTTAAATTCTGCAAATTAAACTGCCTTTGACCAAAGCACTTCTGCAAAAATGTCTTCTTTCAAACTCAGAATTGTTATCCTAAACTAAGAATTCCTTTTGCTCTCTCAATTTTCCCCCCTCATATTTTTCCTTCTCTTATTTCTACAGAAATATTAGCAAATCTTGGGAGAAAATAATTAATTATTATTGCTACTGTCTTTTTCTAGGGAAAATATTTATTAAATTTTAAAAGTATTATTTTATAAAAGGAAATATTTAAACAATACATAGTATAGTCTCTATCTTGTGGTGTAAGTTCTTTGGAGTAATTCTGGCTGAGTGTTTCCCTGCATGAATTCCTCCCCTAAACCAGATGGCACTATTTTACTTCACACTCATAACCTTTTGAATTAAGCAGCTTTATTCAAGGCAATCTTATTTAGCATACTTAGAAAATATGAAAAGCTAGATCAAATGCATTCTACTGCTTTATTTTTAAATGCCTTAATTATTAACTTGAAAGCAACTTTTATGTTCAAAGACTGAAAATTTTTAAGGAGCCTTTCTAGTGAACATCAGCTTCTTAAAAACGGAGGTCATGTCTGGAGAGTCATTCAATTTAGGTATCTAATCCTGGACTCAGTCACTAGACATCAACCAATGGCTTCCACATCAGTAGCTGGGATGTACCTGCCCAATCAGTTTTATCAAAGAACAGAAAGGATTCTGGTGAGCTAAAAAAACTTGTTCTGCTGCACATTCTGTGCGGTGAAACGCCGATGCTCAGCAGCACAGATTTCTATGAAGATGTAGCAGCAGTGGATTAATCCAGTGAAAGGTAGGTTACTGCTCCTTACTGTATCCTGTCTGAAACATACTGGTTATGGTTTAAGTTTCCTCTCTGAGCGCCGCACTAGAATGAACTGTGTGCACCCCTTGTCAGGCATAACCGAAAAGGTGTCCTTGCCAGATTTCATACATATTAACGGTTCTTTAATCTCATGGTTTGACTGTGGCTACAGCTCCTCAGGAGATTCAGCCTGTGAATCCTTAGGGATTAGGGAATCTGACATAGGAATGTGTGGATACTAGCACAGGCTAAAAAGGATTGCATTTTTGCTCACTGAAGTTTTTCCTTAGTAATATACGCAATTATTACAGGGTTTCCAGGAAAATCCTCAAAATATCTAAATCTTTCAAATTAATCATAGTAAGTAGAGCCTATGTATGTTTTTTTTTTCCTTTTGCATGTGAAAGATCTATTTAAGACAGGTATCAAGAAGACAGCTGTATGATCAGGAGTTTTGAGCAACATCATCTAACAGAAGATGTGATCTTTAAAAGGTCTCTTCCAACCAAACCAGTCTTCCAACCCAGATCATTGTATGATTCTGTGGTATCAAAAAATGGTAATTCTCCTCAAAATACTTCCCAAGTGTGAAAATGGAGAATAAATAAATCCCATATCCTATCATTGTGTTTGTTAAAAAAAAAATACCACTATGCTTAAAAAATTACCATCCCTCACTGCCCAAATTGAAGAGGGGAGGTCATTTTTAAAAAAAAAAACAACCCCAAAAGCATCTGAATCAGGGTGAATCCACCTGTTTGGTAACAATGTTTGGTAACAAGTCTAGCATCCTCGTAAGTCTGCTTTCTCTATTAAGACTTCCTCCTAAGTAATATAGCTTAGAATCATTAATATGTAGTGTCTTTCCAAGAGCAAACCAACATCAGTCTTGAATGCTGCTTTACTCCTCAGCATATGGTAAAGCAATGTAAAAGCCAACAAGTCCGCTTACATGACTCAACAAAGAAAACAGAAAATTAATTTTGATTTTGTACAATTAAGCAAAATCTTTTAATGTCCAGAAGTGTTTATTCATACCCATGAAAGCTCAGTAAATGTCCTATATTTGTTTCCAAAAGAACAATACATTCCAGCCACCTCCTAGAACTCCTTCAGACCATTCCTATGCTGACCGCAGGATTCAGTCTTGCTCAGGACCTGGTAAACAGTGGCTATATGTCTACACTGCTCAGCGCATTTGCCCCAGCAGAGTGGAACAACCTTGCTCCCATCCATATTGCCACAGGTCAGCAAAGCAGCCTGGTACACCCACACAACGGCCAAGCTGTGGTAGCTGTAGGACCCTGCCTGTGCTCTGTGGTGCACCACGGGCCTAAGACAAAATAATCATCCTTTTGTGCTCCCCTTTTCAGCTCAGTATGCCCAAAGACTGTAAAGGCAGCACTGCAATCTACTTCAGTGGTATTTCTGTGACACAAACCATAGGACTGAACACAGAGACAGCCTCTGTGGTGGCTTCCTCGCAATAGATATCAACTAAACTCTCTTGGAATAGCTAAGTAAGCTATGCAGAATCCCCTCTCACATATAGATTTAAAGGTATCTAAGCTTCTTTGACTTGATAAAGTACTGTTCCTAAGCAAACCCACTTCAGGGTGAGAGTGTTTTCCAGGGAGGGAATGTTTTCTGTAACCAGGGTTCAAGCCTCTTAGGCACTACAAGTTACATTATTATCTGTACAAACAGAAACATTTGTGAACACACAGTCCCACTCTTTATCATGTTAGGGTTTGTTTGATTTGTTTGTTTTTTCATTGTTCGGGAGGTGTTGTATGTGTGTTTGGTTGGTTTGTTTTCGTTTTTTTTTTTAATTTTCTGAAAGTGCCTATCTTTTCATCTCAAACACAAAAGCCACTGAGGGAAGCAAGTCTCCTATCCAAGCCATATGAGCTAACATCCACCAATGCAGACAAATATTCCTGTTTGTCTCTATGACTCAGCCTTTTCCACTCAGTTTGGTGGTAGATTATTTCTGTCAAATGTAGCTCATTTTGGATTGGGACAGAGCATTTCAGTTCAAACATATCAATCAATCTCAAGGATGATTTATAAAATCTATTAGCAAAATAAAAACAAAGAGAACAAAAAGACCACAATTGTCACCTAAAAAGAAATCAAGGAAAAAACTGCCTTCTAACTAACTTGTTTAACAAATAAACTAACATTTCTACTACTACATTTTCTTAACCAAGGACATGGATATTCTCTGGATTCTGAGTATGGCCTTTGCTCTGTGCCAATGATCACTTTGGGAAAAAAAAATGAAGAAATAATATTTTTCCTGATGTGTCATCAAACACTCAGATTTGAAGCTCCTGATAGAAAGGGCTCAGAATACTCAAATATTTTCATTACCTTTCTTCTTTAAGAGTGGGGAATTACAGATTTGTACATCCATAAATTTACCAATGCATTTATTTCTTATCCTCTGACTACTTGAAGAAGTTGAGATAATTCTTTCCCTTGTCAAAAGCAATATATAAATAGTGGTGCATGTGTTTATACAGGCAGTTAGAAACAATAATCATAACACACACACACCTTTGAATGTTGCTATTTCATTAACTTCTCAAGTACACAGGGTCACAGAAATGTAACGCCACCTTTACATCTCATAATGATGTCTGTGACCTTTGTTCTTTCTTATATGAAATACCACATGAGAGCAAATAGGAATTGTATACAAATGTAGAAAGGAAAAATATAACAAAAGAGAATCATGAGAAGCATAAAAATAAAACCGTGAGGATGGTAAGGAAAAAAACAGATCTAGGAAGAAAAGAGAAGAAGATACAGTAATAGTATAGATACATAAGATAGAAAATGAAGTAAAAGTCAGTCATAGAGTCAGCTGGAAGATTTTGAGAATGGATTAAATAATACAAAATATAACAATAAAATATAATTCTATAAAACAGGAATGGTGAGTGGCAGGAGTTATCCTAAAAGAGATTAGAACCAAATTTGAAATGAGAATATACTTGTATTTCTGAAGTAAGTTTAGAAGAAGTACAATCAGGGCAACTTGAGTGCAGCCAATCTTGGAAATAATTGGCAGAAATCTTTTGGTACTTTCACCCCTAACCTCATTCAGTTATTCACCTTTTATAGTTCTCCACCAACTGAACAGATGATACAGTAAATCAAAAGACAATAAAGTACTATATGGCCAGAAATAAGCTCTCTTAATTAGTTCAGGAAATGATGAAACAATTATGATAATGGCTCATCATTAAAATGATTCTTCTTTTTTGAAGTGGTCATAGCTGCAAACAGCTTATGATTACGTGAAAGTAGACAGCCTTCAAAAGAAAGGGCAAAAGTATTATTGTTTAAGAAGTCAATTGAATGCTCATTGTGCCTTTTATCATCACCCTTTCCCTACCTCAGAAGGGTTATTTCCTCATTTGTCACCTCATTATTATTCCATAGTACGAGGTTCATTGATTACAATCAGAAGTAAAACTTACAATGAAGTAAATTATTAGTTTTATTCAAAGAGGTGTCTAGACTTGCAGCAAAAGTTGCAGATAATATTCCTAAGGCTTCTGAGATACAGGATGGCAGAAAATTGCTTCATATTACTTAATTTGGAAATATTAACATAATGGAAGACAACCAATAGGTGCTAATAATTACAGCAAAACCACACAATTCCCGCAAGTAAACATGTACTTTATGTGGTATACAAGCATCTATCCTGTAAAAATGCATATTTACAATCTCTGTAAAGCGATTCATCAAAAAACACAACTGTCTTGTTATGCTTTTGAGGGTATTTCAAAACTTCATTCTGTAATAGCAGCAGTATCAGTTAAACCAAGGTCTAAGAGCAAACAACAGCAAGCAAGAGCTGAGATAGTTCCCTCTTCAGGTACCTGAATACACCAAATGAACTTCACAAGAACAAAACCCCTAAACCCTGTTCTCGCTGTAACTAGTGGAAAAAGAAAAAAAGTGTTCCACACGGAATGCTTGGACTTTGCAATGGGCAGAATTCCCTCTGCACTCAGTGCTGATGGATGGTTTGTGAAGACATCTCCCAAGGAAAGAGAAGATGGTTTCTCACGCCATTAAAAACCACAGAAATATCTAGATAATACCTTTCTGGGAACAAGCCTACCGTGTCAGGGACGAGTAACAAATGAACTGGCCTTTTTCTCTCAATGCAAAAGCTTTGCATCTCCCATATTCTTCTCACAGGTACCAAGGACATTTAGTGGTTTTATATACTATGAGCTATTACTTTATTATAAAAATACTGCTGGAACAGTCTAGCAGTGATAAAAAGACTCACTGAAGTACCCCTACTTTTGATGAATTGCAGTTCATCAGAAGTTACAATGTAGCTAAAAATAGAGTACTATGTTTTATCCTTTCTCTGTGAGCTGAATGCTGAAGCACTTCTTAAATGCAAAAGCCTGACTAGCTTCAGGGCACATTAAGAGGAGAGACACAGGAAGAGAATTAGGATTTTGGCTTACAAGTGCATACCACAGAAATGTTTCTTCCAGGCCCGGATAAAATCTTTTGAATGTGTGAGACTATCCACAAGTAGGTATTTCCATGTAACCAGGACCCATGTATCTATGCTGAAGGTTTTCTCACAGTTTATAATGTAGCTGGTTTTAGGTGATTTTTGATTTAGTCCATCATTTGCATTACTGGCAGAACTCCTCTGTGGTCTATATGCTGTCAGCTATCGCAACAGAAATGGATTTAAAGACACTAAATAGTTCTTCTTTAAATACAGATACGTTAAAATACAAACAGATATATAGTACACCTGATTCAGGAAAGCAAATCTGAGGTTGAAAGAGGCAACAACTTTCCAGTATTACAATTGAGCACAGTTTTGCTTTGGTCACTTTCCTGCTACAATTTTCTACAGTTTGCAATTATTTGATCTGATAACAACTTTGCTCAGGATTCCTCTGTCTGCATTACCCTAAGCACTGTCTTGACCTCAACTAACATATGCATGTGGGTGACCTAAATTTCTTAAGTTCTCAGCTCTGCAAAGGTAAATTCAAATAAAAATAAATACAGTGCTCATTACTGAATAAAAAAAAAAAAAAAAAGGAGAAAATTCCCTAGAAATGTAACTTTTTGACTATACTTAACCCTTACAGATTATAAAGAAAGGAACATTTAGATTTGAATCTCTGCCTGCTGCTATTTCAACTAGCATATTAACACTGCAAAGAAGATTGTTGGTTGTTTGTTTATTTTTTTCAACATGAACCAAGGGAGGGAACAGCAGAGGGAAAATATCATTGTACCTGATTTTAAAAAAAAATATGAAAACTAGTGGGGACCCTGAATTGGGTTCCTACACAAGGAATAGTCTTTAAGAGTTACAGACTCTATTTCTCAAAAATGCAGCCCATGGAGCCCTGCCCCATCCCTATTTCTGCTGGACTCTGGGTTCTCTGCTTTGTGTTTTCTTTACTCAATCCCTGCTATTTGTCGCTTCATGTCTCCGTTCTCTCTCCTACTCTCTGGGTGCACAACATAATACTGCTGGAAGAAACTGCAGGTCTTGCTAAGCCCACTTCCCTCTAGAAATGTGGCATACAAGTTACCATGTTGAAGCTATGAAGAACTGAAACACACCCTTGACACTTCAATTTTGGCAATAATCAAAGTGGAAAAAAGTGCTATTGTGTATAGGTAGGCAAAGTCTTTTCCAAACAGAAACAGATCTTGAAATTTTATGAAATGCCAAACCTCATGGGCATTAGCATGAGGAAACTTGGCCGAAATTAAGTCACCACTCTGAAACATTCACGCATGAAGCTTACCAAGGCACACCTGTCTGTTTCAACAGAGAAACTGTGTATTTTGTTCCACTGCAGACCATCTTAATTAAAAGAAAAAAAAAAACAAACCCACAATCTTAAGACAAGCAGTACATTCAACTTTATCAAGCCTTGGACTGAATTGTTTCAGAAAGGAAAAAAGTTATGCAAGCATAAATATACTTAACATTTCAAATGTAATAAGCAAATAAAAACTTACTTGGTAACAAACTTTATGCTTATTGAAGCCTAGCTAAATGGGCCAGCACATTCAGGCACAATCATGATGATAAGAGAAGATGAGAACTAACTGCTGGAAGGCACACAGCATTTGTTACTTGATGAATGGGTGAGAACAAGCTTCCTTCCAGTGTTGACACAATGCTTACCCTGTTGTAGTACAGTGTACTCTATCACAGATTTCACAGAGTTTGGGCATGGACCAATATATGCCTAATCTCATGTTTGTGTGTCTTTTTATAGGATTGCAACAGACAGATCATAGGAATTTAACTGATTCCAATTGTGGCATCTTTTCTTCTTCTCACTGTCTTTTCTCACTACCCAATTTATTTCCCTAAAACTACACTAACTACAACAAGCATCGATAATACTTTGCTTTTACACACTCTGCTGTTCTTAGTGGGGTGAAATTCCATTTGAACTCAATGGAAGTTTTGTCTGAGCAAGAACTACAGGATTCTCTCCCTGATTTATAAAGAACAATTTGCCAGATCATCTAGATGCTGGTTTTAAAAATTAAAAATAGATTCTACAAAACTACTTAAAATTAATGGTAGTTAACAGGCTACTATTGTCACTAAGAATATATCGGTAATCTTTGAGCTGGTGGCAGCAGGAACATTTGATTTCTCCATTTTTATGATTAACTTCAGTAGAGAATATTTTGTCTTTTTTCCTGGCTATGTCTATTTTGCAGACTCCTCACAAGTTAACAAGAATGTTACTGAAGAGTGATCTCTATAGGTTTAGTCTTCAAAGCACACTAAAACTTAATTTAATCACAGCTTCAAAATATCATACAATAAAACTAATTTAATTACACTTAGCAATGGCCACTGGTCTCATTAAAATGCTAATGAGGCTTATAATTATTAAATTCCTTAATGATTGTTAATAGAAATAAATGATGAAATAAAGCTTAAGCAGAAAGTCAGAATGCCCTCAGGTAATTTTTCCTAGTGACAGTTTCACAGGATATAGTCTCTTTGCAGCATGCAGAAAAAGACAGATTAAAGTTTGAGGTAAGAGGATATAAAAGAAAAGAATGCAGTTACAGAATGTACATGTAGCCAAACCATTGTCTCCACTTAAAATATTTAAATATAGCTGATATAAACTTGCCTTGTCTGGAATATTTTAGAGTAGTTGTTTTCATGTCATTTGCTGAACACAGAAAAATTAAATGTGTATCTAAAACTGAAGAGGAAATCCTATCCAGAATAAATATTTTATTGACCTTATCTATAAAGTACTATCATAATATTGGCATCTATATGAAAAACATCATAACAGAACAAAAATGGGACCTGTAAAGATTCAGAGACAGGGTTAAAGGTTACTCTACATTCTGTTTCAGAACTGAGAAATATTTGACTTAAATCAAAAGCAGCATTTGCACACACAATTTGCAATGTATTCAAAAGATGCTGTTCATGTCTTCGAAAACAAAAACACATTTCAAAACCTCAAAAAGCAGTTGTTGTAATTTGGCCAAATGTAAAGCAGCCTCCCCTATTCCCACCCTTTGACAGCTCTCGTTTGCTCCAGGGCTGTCAGGCAGACAGCAATGTGAGCAGCTCCAGCTCATCAACAGGCAGCAGCACTGAGCTCCGGCGCAGCAGCTCACTGTGTGAGCACTGAGAAATTCCCTGAGCTCTTATTATGGGAGCTTCAGAGCCAGCAGGCAGCCAGGGAACTCCTCCTGGAGGCTTATGAATAGTGACAAGGAAGGAAAACAAAGTACCACAGCAAATGAAAACCAAGCAATGATGACTCCTTTTGAGGTGTTCTAAGATGACTACACTGATAAAAATGCCCATTGAATGGCTTTTCTATTCTTACAGTACATTTGGGCCCTCAGGACATAATGCTAGGCTATAGCATATTCCACACATGCACATTATTTGCAACCAAAAAAGAAAGTAGAAGGCACAGCTTTACCAGACAGAAGCAACCACTGCCACTGGAGTGGCTGACATTTGCCTTTTCCAGTGATCAGACCTCATTAAAAACCAAACCCTAAACCCTTTCACAGCTTTAGAAAATAAGTCTCCCTCCTGTTCACATCCATCTTTTTATAAGATGCATGCATATATTATTATTTCGTCATTCCCATAAGGCACTGTTTCTTGCTGAAGTACTCTCAGTCATCCTTCTAATCAAGGGAACATTGTCACACATCAACACCTTGACAAAGGGTAGAAAAAAGTTATTAAATCAAAGTCTCTGTACCAGTAGAAAATCGACTAGAAGTCATACACATTAATTTAGCAATTTAAATCAGCAGCTATTAAAACAATCTCACTTTGGGAGACCAATAGACTTAGAATTCACAATTCTAACCTCTTCTTCTAACTGTTATTTTTTCTTTATCAACCATAACACTTCCTATGTTAAAGTTCACTTGACATCAAAATGTAATACTGAATGTCATTTTATTCTCAGAGGTGTATGTAGTCACTTTACATACATCTTGTCACATATATTTGAAATACTGAAAAATATATGGGCTTGGGTATGTGCCTAGTCAGGAGTGACCAGATCCATTTTGATTATGCTAGATTCCAAGCAGAGTTTAAGTTATTCTGTTGGAGAAAGGTATTAGTTAATGAAGACTTTTCCAGGATATCCTACTAGACTGTGAATAATTCACTCACTAACTTTATTCATTTATAGCAGACAGCAACTGGAATTGCTGCGCTCTCCTTTAGCAATTCATATGCAGAGAAAATTCATGAACACAGATTTATTCATTTGGCTAGAGGTTATCAGTAGCTTTCAGATATTTGGACTTTTACTTCTCAAGGCAAATGCTAAGAAATAGTTTGGGGCACATCCCAAGTAGAATATTGCAGTAAAATTGAACATTCATGCTTTAGTCATTCATATTTAGGCAGCTGCCCAAATGAAAACTAAAGCTTTAACAAGTAATAATTTATGTCTTGTTCACAGCAGAATGAAGGAATTAGACAACATGTAGGGTTTCCCTTTCATTAAATTTCTGAAGTTAATGTGTTATTTCATATAGTTTCTGAAACTGGACAAAAAAAAGAAGTGATTTCTCAGTCAGTTGTCAGGAAAAAAAAGAATAGAGAGAGAAATATAGCATTGTTGAAATAATATGGGAGGATTGAGGATGTATAATCAGAAAATCTATGGGAAGGAAGAAGATGTATTAGCATGCAAACAGGACTGTGGTAAAAATTTCATATGTGATACAGTGGAGGAATAGGAATGTTAATACCTAAGATCTCAATTGTGAAGAATCTAAAGTGGTCAAACTACAAATGCAAGTGTTTATAGCAAGGAAAATTTTGTTCTTGTGGGCTAATATACCAACTGCTGCACAGAAGCAAACATAAAAATTCCACAGTGTAAGAAGGGCAGTCAAGATGAAAACATGAAATATTCTGAAAATTTCATTAGCTCAAGCCAAAGACAAAAAATTTAGAAAATTATGTTCCTTTTAGAAATTAGGAATGTGAATAAGTTACTCCACAACTATTAAAAAAAAAGCTTGAGGTGGGGACAGGGACGGCTCATCCTATAGCCAAGGGCTTCACCTACTTAGAGCCAATACAAGGTTCTTCCTGCTCCATTATTCTGGCACATTGATTTCTAAGGAGGCTTCTCTTAGAGACACAATTCAATCCAGTGATATGTCTTTCAGTTATCAAAACATACTTGCTCAGGATTTCTTAAAACACACTTTATGCATAAAATCACTTCAGTTATTCTAAAGCCTGTCTTGTGGCCAATTCATCTTCCTTCAGAGGCCTTGTAGAGGAGTGCTGTTTTTTGTAGTTCAGTAGCACAGAGATACTAGCACAGGATCCATGTGGTGAGAGGAAAAGCACATATAATGATTTAATTCTAAAAATAGACTCAGCAAAGCTGAGCAGTAATAGATTGGCAAGTAATTACATTCTAAGTAAATATATGCAGCTAAATCATATTCATTTATGTGCAGAAAGCTTGTATAGTAATTATGACTCCTCTAGAAACCTATTTAAATCTTTTGTTTCAAATCTTAGATGAGGCACACGCCTTTGCATTGCCCAAGTGCAGTCCTTTGCAAAGGATCCAATTCCATTCTAAGAGTTCACATCTTAAAGAATGAACAAAAAATAAGCTGTTGCACATTCTGTCAAGAAGTAAATAAAATTAAGTTCTGTGGGGCATTTTCAGGAGAAACTAAGTAAGAGATATTATATAATGATATTTTGAAATAAAGAGACTAAACACATTACGTATTTGTCAGAGACCATACGTACAGGAGAGTACAAGATTATTGGAAGCTATTGATTCCAAGATTCACAGCACCACTATGAGTTTTTAAATACGAGGATTTGCTGCTTCATGTGACTGAAATCACTAAAATTAGATTAGATTTTAGAAAATGAAGAAGTCTTAAAAAATTCTACAAGCGTTGAAATTGAAAGATACAGAATGTAGCCTTGCTTGGGTAATACAAGCGGTACATATTTTGACTCCTACTGAAAAAAAAAAATTAATAGTTAAGAAAAAATAAGAAAAATGGGAAAAGAGAGAAATTCCAAAATTGTAAGAGTGCACATTTTCTGCCCTCTGCCGAACTTCTTACAATGACCAGTCCTTTTCTAGAAAACTGGAATTTATGAAATAATATTCAATTTACATTCTGCAGTATGAAATCTTCTGCAGCAAAGATAAAAAGATATTAAACTGAAGGCTAAATTCAGGACCTTCTAAACACATAAGCCTGCATGTTTATGAGAGTTTTTTACCCAGTAGCGCACACTTTAGTTTTGAAGTCATGGATCAAAACCATATTTTGGCAAGCACTAGAGCAATACAGAGCAAAAATATCTGGCTTGAGAGCATTTTATTATTATTTTTATATGACAAGGCAAGTAAAAATGCAAATGAAGAATGGAAATCTGAGGGAAAATATGCTATTAATATACATTATGTTACAGCAGCAGCCTAATTATTGCCAAGTAAAAATAGTGTGGATATTAATATGAAAGTTCCCCCATGCAAAAAAAGCATGGAACTGATAGCTTGAAAATGTAGCAGGAAGGCTACAGAAGCTGGCATCATAACATAGTATTTACTTTTGTACTCATACAAGAAGTGCCTACCTGAGACCCTTCAGTTCTCGCTGGGCTCGTTAGCACAGCACCACAGTGCTGCAGTCTGGAAGCAGCATGCCTGCACTGCTCTCGTTTAGCTTATGAGTCCTCTTTCCTTCCTGTGTACACGAACGTCTTCTACTTTGATCTAAAGTGTCACTACCTAAAGGCTGTGCTTATCCACGCACAGTTCTCCTCATTGCTTCCAGCACTGTTTCCAGTTCACTTGAAATTTACTTGTACCAAATATCCACAAGATCCATTTGCTGCAATTGTAAATCTGTCTCCCAGTTTCCCTGTAACTTTTACTCACACAAATCTTTGTCAGAATATTCTTCACATGCTGACTCAGAACAACTCTTAGTCTGAGTCTGACTGAGAGCCGGGGATGAAGGTGTCAGACACTGATAGCAGCCCTCAAACTGCAGCCGCGAAAGGAAACATACTTGTAACATGGAGTTACTGTTGAACAAGAGGAGGGGAAAAAAAAGGACAGAACTTCTCTGTCTTCTCATACAACCCTGATAACAAATTGTACCACAGGTATAACTAGATTTTTATATGTTCACATCCTCTGCTGAAAAACTGGTTCAGACTTTCACATCTGTTAAAAACAACCTTTATATTCAAGACAATGTTCTAAAGAGTGTTTGGTCATTTGTGCATTTGTCCTAGGAATATTTTGTCTGCAGTTATTTCTTCATAGATGAAAATGGCATGATGGCCTGACTATGTTTAACATACATGTTTTTCACTTCTTTATTTATTTGTATATGTTGAAAACCTATTTAACTGTAGAAATTCTTCCTTTATGTCCCTAGATAGATGAGGGTGCAGTTTAAACTGTGTTCTCACATACATTAATCTAATTCTTCAACTCATTCATTTCTCCCTGTATAACATTTTAATCCTGTTCCTTATCAAGTAAGATCTTCAAATTTGTGCTATTATAAAACATTACAAGCTTGCATCTATGTTTTGTATCATCCTCCATGAAAATATATCAACCATCAAAGTCTTTGAATAGTCTGCTGGTTAACTCCTCTTCAGTGCAAAATAAAAGTCCAGAGTGTGCTCTCACTCTTTCTTTTGCTCAAAATTTTATCCATATTAGCTGCTTTAACTAGCATGTTTACCAATTTTTCTATCAGCAGACACTTTCATTGTGTTCAGTGAGGCATAACTAAAATAAAGGTTTTGTTGAAGACTGGATTTACAAGATCTAGCTGCTTTGTCTCATCTAGAAATGGTTTCAAATAAATGTTTTGTATACAGATGTGTGCGTAATTTCACTTTATTGCAATTTACTGATGGGTCTCCAGGTCTAAACTCAGATATAGCTGAAAGCATTATTCTTTTTCATTTTAAAACTGTATTTCACATGTCTCTCATTTCAGTGGTTTTATGGCAGAACATAAACCAAAACAACTGGTGAATATCATAGAATTCAGGCATGAAAAACATGCAAGTGCAATTTCATGCATCTGTGTGTATATATATACTAATTTTATGATTCATATTTTAAAATTCATGGATCTTTTAGGATCTCCAAAGAGACAACACTTATTTTGAGAGTTGCTACAATATGTATAAATTCCTGCCTATAGCACTAACATGCAGAAAATTATGATGGGGCAGACAAGATAGGATTTGCTCATCTAGCTTAAAACAAGTATCCAAAAAAAGTATCCATAGAAAAATCTGATTCAGAAATGTAGGCCTGTAAAACATCATGCAGATCATAATGAAAAAATCCCATACTAAGTATGATCATTTCCAAATTCACAACCTCTTATGAATAGTTTTGGGGGTTTTGTTTTTTGGGTTTTTTGTTCACTCAGCACAAGGGTATATGAAAAGCTTTAATTGGATTTCAAGTTTGAAGCTATTTTCTAACTCTAGTGAACATAATAAATTTTACCAGGGCATTTTGAAGATGCCACAGTCAAATACAGCAATGATATTTGAAAAAGACAGAATCGGAGAATCATCACAGTTGGAAAAGACCTCTAAGCTCATTGATTCCAGTGGTTAACCCAGCACTGCCAATTCCACCACTAAACAATGTCCCTAAGCAACACATTTTCAGGGATGGTGATTCCCACACTTCCTTGGGCAGACTGTTCCAATGCTTGACAACTCTTTCAGTGAGTACGTGAATAATTTTCATAATATCCAGCGTAAACCCTTTCTGGTGCAACTTGAGGCGATTTCCTCTTGTTCTATCACTTGTTAGCTGCAAGAGACCGACTCCCACCTGGCTACAGCCTTCTTTCAGGCAGTTGTAGAGAGCCATAAAGTCTCCCCTTGAATCTTCTTTTCTCCAGACCAAATGCCCCCAGCTCCCTCAGACACTGCTCACAAGACTTGTTCCCCAGACCCTTCACCGGTTTCACTGCCCTTCTCCTGACAGACTTCAGCCCCTCAGTGTCTTTCTTGC
>VYZT01071693.1:0-11923 GCA_013400735.1 Pomatostomus ruficeps | reverse complement strand
GTCTTTGAAACCAGGACACTTTTTTTCCTTGTTGCTAGAATATTGTTTGCTATCCTTCAGTGACTCGTTTTTTCATCTGGTAATTATAAATACAGAGAAGCATATTTTCCATCTATTCTCTATAAAAGTAATATTAAACACAAAAAATAAATAAGTATTGGTGCAAAGAAACAAAAAAAAAATAAAGCACTCTACATATAATGTTTAAAGCTCAAAGTACACTTCATGAAGTGTACTTTGAAGTACACTTACGAACTAAAAAGAGATGATATTAAATAAGTCTGCTTACACTACAGTCTCATTATTTGCACAGGATAGGATCAGGAAAAATGTGTTTCGAATCCCTGCCAAATAAAAGAAGTACAAATCTCAAACTTACCCTGTAACCAGGGTCTTCCATCAGGTCACATGAGGCAGCATTAACATTTGTATGCCACATTGTCTCTTTGATGCTGCAGCCATACATGAATACATTCTTTTTACGAGAGTGACCATGATAATCACAGTAGACCTAAAATAAATCATTTGGCAAAATAAACCCAAGGCATATCAAATTAACATGTTATGAAAGCAATAGAAATAATTTTTTTTTTTTATTTGTACTGTTGAAAGTTCCAAAGAATTAGGCAACAAAATTCCATACGTAATTAACTTGTGCGTTAAGACAAAAGGTCTGTGATTCACCTAAGGAAGGTTTAACCTTCTAACCTAGCAAGGTAACAGATTTACATCTACAGGTTTGCAGAAGACCAGTTCTCCAAGTCAAATTTAAGTGTGACATGGTTTACAAAACCATAATAAAACGTTTAATTTATAGACTAGCTACATAGACAAAGTTAAAAAGATTCAGAATTGCTTACACACACATACTTACCAAAGGCAAACGTTTTATAGCAGCCAGATATTGCAGTAACCCTTTAGCATGGTAAATAGTGGGATGCAGATCTGGATTTGGATTTTGCCACTGTCTGTTTAAATCTTCTCCACTTAAAGAGCAACGGTGGCTATTGTGGGGGGGGTGGAAAAACGCATGATGTAGTCTGTATTATCATACTTTTAAATAAGCCTCCCCCCCACCTCAAGTTTTCCTCATCACCACTGCTTCTTTGGAAGGCGTCTGGCAAGAAACAAACTTCAATTTTCTAACGTGCCAAATAATAGAAATGTTTGGGGTGTTTTAAGCTATGTTACAGCAAATCTAAAAATAAATTAGAAGTAGCCTCTTATGTGAAGGCAACGGTAATATTGCTTATTTGCTGTTGAAACTGAGGGCTTGCAATTCTATTCAAAATCAGTAATTTTAAATATATGGTATCTTTATGGTTTTGGTGTCTTGACTTCCATAATTTAAAGACTAATGTCAACTAGAAATCTAATATTTGAAATGTGAAGTTGTTGGGGGACAAGGAGCTGTGAGAAAAACAAGAACAAAAGGAAAACAAACAAACAAAAAACCCAGCAAACAAAAAGATTATCTCTGCATTCAGTCAACTATCAGCAAGAACTTTTAACCTTGCAGGATTTCATGATCATGCACTTAGCTTCAGTACATTTGCCTTTAGACTGTCTGCTGAGACAGTTTTCTCAATTGTCCCTGTATCCTGAATTATTTAATTACACGTGTTCTAGTATACACATGCTTCTACATATATAAAGACAAGGTTCTACTGAAATCTGTAATTAGTTTAATTTTAATTATTTTGTTCGCAAAACCTTTATTTATTACCTACAAAATATGAATAGAAACTATAGATTCACCATGACAAAATTTCCATTTCATATTAATTCCCTGCAAGCAAGTAAATGTAGACTGCTGAAGGTTTACTCATAGCAGTTTCAAAAGGTTCTGAAATATCCCTTAAATTTTTCAAGAAAAGTGTAGCAACTGAAGTATCTACTATTAATAACTTCAATCAAATCAGGATACTCTCTTACCCTTTCTCCTGCACACCTATTAACTTCCCACCTTTAAAAAAAATTTATGTAAAAAGCTTTCTGAAATATAAGGCACTTTTTTTTTCATGTGGACCATGAACTTGTTTAGCTTTTCCTAAATGTTATTCCTGCATTTAGGAATAACACTCTTACACAAATCCAAGACAGAGAGACAATTAAAATGTCATGTCAAATCACACAGGAATGATTATCATCCGTGAACAACTGAAAATATTTTTTGTAAAACTGAAATTTGTGAACCAATGTAACTGCCTTTTAAGAAGCCAAAAATCCTAACAATATGGCAAGTATTTGTTGGTTTTTATCACATTAAGTATTGAATTTTTATCTTTCCAGGATCAATTATTAGTTTAGATTATTCATTTTTAAATATCGATGCAAAGAATTAGAGTACAGGTTAAATATTTGTGAATAAATATATGCTCACTTTCCATTGATGACACCATCTGGATTGAGCATGGGAATAATTTTGAAAATATAGGATTCCCGTAAACATTGCGCATTTGGACTATTGCTCATAAGGTATTCCAGTGTTCCCTTCATAACCCAGCTTGCATTAGTCTCTCCAGGATGTACACGAGCAGACAGGAAAATGTAAGGACGATTCCCTAAAAGAAATATGCACGGAAATTACAAACTACAATCTAAGCTAAGTAAACAGTTTGTTAATCAGAGAAATAGCCAATAGCCCGCTGCATTTATTACAATGCAAAAAACCTCTGTGAGTTCAGCATCGCTGAGTACGGATATTGTTGATAGAGCTAATATTTTTAAAAGGACTGCTAATTACAGAACTACCACAATGGAGCTTTAAATTCAATCAGACAATTACACAACTAGCTTGAGCTGACAGTTGTGATACGACTTTCCCGACTTTTTTCCCAATAGCCAAGAAAAATACTGAGGTGGGCAAACAAATCAGGAAATCACAAAAGCTCACTTCAAATCACAGTGGCTTAGATATCAGCTTTATGAAGGATTTTTTTGACTAGCAAATAACCTCATCATCTCAAGAAAAAAGTTACTTGTTCATATTCTTTCCCAAGAAGCATTGCCTGCAAAATGTAATGGGCAAACCTAGCAACGAAAATTTAAAATACGTGAATACAGTCTTACATATCAAGACATAAATATCTTCATTTGACTACCACAAATAAGTAATATTAAATAGAAAGCAAATCCTGAATATGGATGTTTCTTAAGTTTCACGAAATTCATTAACCTTGTTTTACACTGCTGTTTTTACAAAGCACAGTGGTTAAGACTAAATTTTTTCTACAAATACCTAGTTTTATATTATTTTCAGCTGATGAGAAAGAAGAGTTATACTTACTGAACTGACAGATATGTTCATAGTAATTGGACTCTGGCATGGCTGTAATAGTGACTAATGGACAGCTGTTGCCAGCCAGGGTCTCGCAGAGAACGTCTTGTCGAAAATATATCTGTTGAGGGTTGTGCATAGATTCCAGCTTCCGAAGATGCATCTTCATCCCAAAAATAATTAGAAAATACTTTAAATCCTTTGCAATCACATATGACGGCATATTTCAAAGGTACTATTTAACAGATCTTTCTTTTAGTTGTTCTAAACAATGTTCAAGTTTCCAACGTAAGTTTGACCACCCAATACCATTTTCTACATCTCTGACTGATTAAATACTTCTCTTTATAGAGTCTGGTTTTCCAGCTGCTTTGGGAAAGAGGAAGGAAAAGAGGGTAAATTATTGTACACAAATGGTACTATAAGGATATATAGAAGGTAAGAACCTCTGCTTCATTAAGGTTATCTGATCAGGGACCTTTTCACTGCAAAAAGTGGTAGTAAGTAAAGGAAGAATCAATACACAGCAACAGAGAGCTGAGATGTAATGGAAATGGTAGCAAAGACCAAAGTCACCGGTCTCTTGCTTAACAGGCCATTAAGAATCTACAGACTAAGCTTTGGAGAGAGTCACCTGATAAACAAGGAGGAGACAAGAGGAACCTGATAATTCGGGATATTCAAGAGGGGGGTGTGGAACCATACAAAACTCAAGCCCCTGATCCCTACAGTACGCCCATAGCCATCTCTCTGTGCAGCCTCACTCTCTATCCTGTGCATCCAAGCGCTGTGTGGACTAGTGCAACTAAAAGGACAGGTGAAAGTGGATTTGGGGTCAACATCTGGAATGCACAAAGGTCTCAGCATCAGTGGTTGAAGAAGCCAGCCTCTTGGGAGCATCTCTGTGGGTACCACAGACCCATGTGTCCCAAGTCCCAGCTACTGCTGGAATTAAAGCAGACTCCAGCAGCTGGAGCTGTAGGCAGTGTAGGCACCCTTCAGTCAGTGGTGTCAGCAGAGGAAGCAAGGGGGTGGTCTCACGGCCAGCTACTGCAGTGGGTAAAGGTGTTGGTGTTCCACCACTGAGGCAAGGACAGTGTGTCCCTCAAACCACAGCTGGTGGGACAATAAGGGTTGAGTTTCTCAGTGACAACACCTGAAGTAGGAGCATGGGTTACAAGACCATGTGCCTGGTAACACCTGCAAGGGACAGGGGGCAAACATAGGCATCTTCCCCGCAGCTGGTGCATGCGGGGGCACAAGTGAAATTTGTTATTAAACTTCCCAAGGAATACGGGCCCCAGGTCGAGGGAGGGGTATCAAGCAGGCAGAAAGTCCACGCTGGCATCTGGGCAGAGCCATGAGTGCAGACTGCCTGTGAGATGAGCGTGCAAGTGCACACATCTGTTTGCTAGTGAGCATCAGGCTGGACCAGCCTGCAAACTGGAGGCCTGCACAGCAGGTAAGAGAGACTGGGATCCAGGCAGGGCTATGGCATGGATGGGCCATGCCAGTGGTCCACAAATGTGGTTGTGATTCTAGAGAGTGGGCTGGCTTGTACTTTGACTAGTGAACAGCAATCCATACCAACTGCGGAGGAGGATGGGGTGTCTGTAACCAATAAGCAAGTCATGGTAGAGTTAGATGGGGTGAGCCTTGTCTGTGCCAGTTCCTCTAGCCAGCCATGCCCAGCGGGGGTGCGGGCACGCACAAGTGTGAGCGCGTAAGTCCCTTCCTCTCTCTGGGATACATACTCAGACTTGCTAGTGAACGTGTAAGTAAACAGGAAAGCAGCAGCCGTGTCCATGAGCCTGGGACAGAGACCCCCATGTCCCTTGGCTGGCCTCCTGCAGCTGGGCAGGAGGAACCTCCAGGACCAGGAGCTGCTGGAAGGAGCAGTTGCTTGTAACATCTCTTAAGAGGTACTTCTTTCAAAAGCCAGCATGGTTTAGTGAAAACCTACATTTGAAGCTGCTATACACTGGCCACTGAATCCCCTACTTTGCATTTATTGCTGTGACAGAGAAAAACAAGAGACATCCTTGCCAAATGAGTTTTGCTTAGTACCAAAAGCTCCAGAAGACTTTCTTTAGACAATTCATTAACCCAGAAATATCTCTATTTATCTTAATTACAGCAGCTTTAGTTATCAAAAAGTATGTGTAGAACAGCAGAATACAAGTCATTTAACTCAAACACAAACACTCCATCAAATTAGCACTGTTTCCAGTCAATTATCACAGAATCACAGCGTGAATTAAAGTTGAAAGGGACAAGAGTGGGCCATCTGATCCAACCTCCCTGTTTTAATCTTACAGCACATTGCACAGGATTATGTCCAGACAATGTTTGAATTCCCCAGGGATGGAGACTCCCCAGACTCTCCATGCAATCTGTTCCAGGGCTTGGGCACCTGCATAGTAAAGAAGTTCCTCCTCATGTTCAGGTGGAACTTCCTGTGCATCAGTTTGTGCCAGTTCCCTCTTGTCCACCACCAAGCAAAGCCTGGCTCCATCCTCCTGACACCCTCACTGAAAATACTTCCAGACTCTGATGAGGTTCCCTCTCAGTCGTCTCTTCTCAAGGCCCTTCCTCGTAAGAGAGATGCTCCAGTCACATAATCATCTTTATGATTCTCAGAAAAATAAAACTGATGCTTGCTCAGCCTGCAAGCATCGATTTTATTTTTCCCAGGACCGTTCTTTAGAACAACCCATACACTTTGTCAATCTAAACACTATTACTATGAGAATTCTCCCCTGTAAGGAGCATTCTGAACTTCATAAACAGAAACAAAATTAATTCACTCATGAATGCTATAGATTGTACTAATATTATAAATATTCATTTATGTACCAGATCATAAGCTTCTCACCTTTAAAGTTGAGTATGTATATGGATAATGGTAAGCAAAGTAGCACACATCATCTTTATGTTGGAAAGTCACCGTGAATGTAATTGTGTAATAGGATTTTCCTTTCTGGCCTCCAGCAGCAATTGAACTTCTTGAAAAGTGATTCCTAAATAAAAAAATGAAGTTAATACAAACATTAGAGTAACTTTTTTTCATACTACTGATTATTTCTGAACACACATTCTAAGGAGGATTTTTCATGTCTGTATTTTTCTTGTATGTACACGCAAGTTAAATACAGGTTCCCACCAGCTTTAAAGATGCTTTATTGCAGCAGTGATACATTCATTCACACTGATAAAAGGTGAGCAAACAAAAATAAGCAACAAAACAAAACAAATAATAAAAGTAAGCAAACAGCTACCAACCAAGAAGGATTACATATCAATATGCTCTACCATCTCACCCTTTGTTTTAGAACTCCTCTACAACAATTCCACCACAGATTAGAGAAGGCTCATCACAAGGACCATGAGGTCAGTTTTACTGGAAGTCACTAATAAGATTTCAAGTAAGCATGCATATATACGTTCCCTTAAAAGCTTCCCAGAAACAATGTGCAATTTCTAAGAAAATACAAAATATGAACAGCTTAAGTATTAGTAGTGTGCTTACAAAATGAGACCCTGTATATTTCTATCACATACATTACTCTCCACAGTAACTCAGAAAAAAAAACCCTCTTCACAACAGAATAATAAAGAATTATCAAATGCAGAAACAAGTACTTCTCCTCAAAAACCATACCTCATGTTAATCTTCAGTGTAAGATTTGCTGTATGTTTGGCTTGGGTACTTACTTGTAGTAACAAATATCTGTCCCAACACGAGTCCAACATGGTCGAGAATTCAGTGCTTCTTGAACGGAATACATGAGGGGCTGCATGCCTGAAAGAAGAAATCAATCTCACTTTAATGCTTGCTTTAAAAAGAAAGATATTAGCAGCAACAGACCACATCAACACTTACATACAAGTCTACAAAATACTTATTTACTCAATATCAGAGTGCATTTCATGAATGCCTGGCTACTGTACTGTGTGCTCTTTAAATCAAGTAACAAAAGATTGCTGATTTTCAGAAAATAACAACTAAAGAAAAGAGTAAGACCTCTGGAAGACCAAAATGACATGTTTAAATGAAAGCTGAGGTTTGCATGAATGGTAAACTACAAGCAGTCCTCACTTCTATTCCATCCAAAGCACACTACAAAAAGGTTTCAAAGAGAATACAAAAAATTGATACTATCATCCATTCAGGCAAATAACTGAAAAATAACTCATGTTTCAGAACAGCTTTTTTAACAAGTATCTCTTTAAAGTCTATTTTTTAATAGTATACTTAAGTTGAATACTTAATATGAAATTAGAGGAGAAAATAATTCATACTAATTGAGTATCATTTACTCATTAGATAAGTAGCCAACCACACTGACTGATTCACTCAGTGTACTAAAAAAAAATCAAAAGAAACTATCAAGTAAGTATGCACAACATGAAAAAAAACTAAGCTAGCTGATGAAGATCAGTAAGTAAGTTGAAAGTATCTTATTATTGGTCAAACTACCTGGTGTTCTGTGACTTTATATGAGGATGAAAGTGTATGAAAAAAGGAGAATACAGTATTACTCTGTAAAAAGCATTTGAGGCTGGGGGTGGCAGGAGAATTTCTTCCTTTTTAAAGGACAAATTTCAGAATATACATCAGGAAAAAAACAACTGTTTTAAGCTGAATGACACACACACTACATACACACTCCCAGACAAGTGGAAGAAAGGTATTTTCAGTAAGCCATTTGTAAACCATTGAATGAGGTACACACTGTAAACGCTACTTACTAGAGAGAGCAGTGGGCACTTGTGAAGCCCAGCATTTCAGACTTATTTTTCCTTACCATCAATAAGACAAAACTGTTTTGGAATGTCCCCACTTAGTCTCACATTATTCCTATGCAGAAATGGATTAATGATGACCACTGTCATTCTTCTTGATCTGTGTGAATCAACAGGCTTTGATGCTGTCCTTCCCTGCCCCATAGTCCTAAGACAATTGTAGTTACAGTTACCAGTAAATTTCTTCTGCTTTGGCCTCACTTACTACAAAACTTCCTTTTAAAAACTGACAGCCATTGGATTAAGATGCGTTTCTTCTTTTTAACTAGAGCTGTCAAAACATTTTCTAGCAATACAATTAAAATAAAGAATTTAACTCGCAACATGAATACTGCTAATCTCTGTGGAGGAGGGAAGGAAACAGCCAGGTTGTGTAGTACAGGTATTTTTTACATATTTCTTCTCAAAGTATGGGAAGTATATCTTACCATAGTTGAACTGACTGTTTGACTTTTCACAGTTGATGATGTTAAACCGGTAACCAATGCCAGTTTTCATTCCACTGACTTCAAAATAAAACCATTGATGATAGTGATTGCTATTTATATCTGAGTTCAGAATTAGATCATACTCATTTCTGAAAATAAACAAAAACATATCAATCATATTAAGAAGCAGAAATAAAAGGCATAAACCATGAAAAGAAGAGCTGAAATGTCTTACTTTCTGATCTGAATAACTTTGCGCAGGTTTCCAGATTCAAATTTGGAATTAAACTTCAAAACATCTGACTCCTCTGGTACTGAACAGCTACAAGCAGAAAAAGGGACCAAAATGAATAAAACAAACTTAAGCCAAACCAAATAGCTTTCTTTTAATCCTCACTTGGTAATTCAGAAACTATTTTCATCCCTCCTCTAATTACAGCCTGGATAGTACAAACACTGTGATGTCAGATGAAATTTTCTATGAAATCTGCTGTAAATATTACAAATCACATCACAGAGAAAATAGAACTGGCTGAGAGTATTAGTTGAATATTGTTTGCAGAAAGGTAAAAACTTACCTCAAATTATCAAGGTCATACACAACTCTATCTATAATGTCATTTTGATAAATCAGCCTTTCAATATCTTGAGAGATTTTTGTCCTAAAAAAAAAACAACAGAGTTCTCATTTAAATTGTCACTTACTGTTTCCGATCACAAAAGAGGCATTGCCTCACACAGGAAAACAAACAAAGCTGACATGAAGATAGTGGGACAGTTCAGAGAGACCTCAGTTTCACCCCCACTTATGTGCATAAACTCAAGGTGTACTTGACTTTAAACATCTGCATTCACAGCTGGCTGAATCCAATATTTCTACGTGAGGGAACTGAGTTTTCATGCACACAACTCATTGGGTTTTATCTTAAGGGAAAAAAAATGCATTTTCATACTTTATAATAAAGGCAGGAATTACTCAAACATTACTTATGTTAATGCTTTAATCCAGGACAACACTTGATAACATTAGTAACTTACATGAATCCTACCATAACCAAAATTAAAAAGTTTTAGATAGTAGGTCGTACAGTGAGTGTGTTAGTGAACTGGCTTTTCACCTCTGGAGATCTAGGTTCATTTATCGACTACGTAACAAATAAGAAAGAATTTGGTGATGTCAGCCAAATGTCAGGTGTGTGCTTATCCAGATCATAAAACCATTGCACAACTGGCAGTATCTAGGTCCTGGCTTGGAAAAGTAAGAATGTGTTGCAGTTCAAGAATGAAATATAGTGGCAGAGCTGTGTGGAAAAGCTTGCACAGCACCTGCAATAAGAAGAAAAGGAGGCAGATTAACAATGAAGAATACAGAAACAGAAGGCTAAAGTACATTCAGGCTGGAAATTCTCAATTTAATTAAAATAAATACTGTTAACAAATGAGAAAGAGAAGGTAAGTGTACAACTCCGGCACCTCCTATTAAATTGAAATTAACTGAAAGAGAAAAGAAGCCACAAGTCCAATGTACTGACAATAGTGTGGCAAGGCTGACTCACCACAATCTTTATAGGTTCTGCTCAGGGCAGAATCACAAATTTTTGATCTTACACTTGATCTTAGAGAACTCTTTAGATCTTGCCATGCCTCAGTTCTAAAAAGCTGTAACACTTCCTATCATCATAGGATTTTTGCTAAGACAAAATCCATCAATGAAAATCCATCAAAAGTATTTTATAAATAATAATGGCATTTAAATACCATTATAATAATCAGTGTAGATGAAAGCAAAGAAGAAATAGTATTCAAGATGCTCATGAGAACCAAAAGTAGTGGCAGATATTTTCATGTTCCAAAAAATGAAGACAAGCTATTTCAAGAAAATTAAAGGAAAAAAACCCTAGAACCAGCACTGTTGATGTGAGCCCTGTGCTTGGAGATCACTCCTTTGTGGATCCTGGTGATTAGAAATTACTAATCTGCACACTAAAAATCAGAAAAAAACCCCAACCAAACTAAATTTGTAAAGAATAGAAAAAACTAGAAATTTGAACCCAAATTTATAGACTATTTTACTATATCATAATTTTCTTCCTAAAAAGGATAGAGCAATAATAAACACTTCAGCTATTATCAATTTTATTTATCCTAACAATAATAAATTGGTGAGACATTCAGTGATAACTACATGCTATTGAACATAAAAGAGAAAGAAAAAGTACTCCAAAGCAAAAATTCAAAAACATTTCATCTCCTGGCATGTTGCAAGACTAAAAAAAAAACCCAATCTCCACACTGTTCTAATATAAGTAAGAAGAAAATCCATTAAGCCACACCTTAGACTCCACGCAGTATTTTCTCAAATTACATGGATGGATTAAAGCAACCATTTGTTTTCTAGATAAGACTTACCCAATGAACAGTAACTAAGTGCTTACATTACAGAGAACATAACTCACACTGAATGTCAAAAGCATTTGGACACAGCTTTGTAAAAGACTTCAAAGCTTTTCCATGTTCCCTACCAATTTTCCATGTTCCATACTAATTTTTACCTTCTTCTTTAAACTGTGAAACTGTAAAAAGATTAAGCCTTTTTTAAAGACATTCCCTTCTCAGAAGTTTGTTATGTTTCAGTAACAAGGCTGAGTCCTTTGTAGAAAACTGAGTTCTTAAAACAGTGTACCTTAAAAATGCGATGCAGGATTTCTGATTCAAGTTTGGCAATATTATCTGATATTTCATTCTTGTTCACATAAGACCTCAAAAAGTCACTTTCAACATAAAAAAATACAATAAAAATAAAACACTTTCAAGTTAAAATATAACCTAAAATTGTCTTCATGGTTCAGAAATCAGCCTTATATATAATCACACAAGGCTTATTTTTCCAGTGCTTTATGTCTAACAAGGAGCACTGGAATGACAAATCATATCTGACTTCACTCCATTTTATTCAGGAAAATTCAGAACTATTAATTACTACAAAAACATACATAAGGACTTGCAAGATTTTCTTACAATCCAGTTCTTAGGTGATTTCTGACTCAAGACTATCTCCTTTCTAAATCAGCTGAATCTACCTAATAAATAACCTGCTAGGGAAGATTCTCCTCCTTCAACACCGAACAATACATTCATTATGTCATTAGTGTTTCAGCACCTGTCATTTGACTAAGATCATCCCTTTTTCATGACTTGTGTGAAACAGCTGAAGGATTTTAATTCAACCACTTAAAGACACTTAATCTCTTAATCACTTTAATATCTGCATATAAACATGAAGAAACTCATTAAGTTGGTTACAGTTACAAGTATAATGGCAAATGCATTCAGTCTCATAATTAGGGAAGTGGTGAGGTCTCATAGCTGCTGCTACATGTTCTGCTAATGTACTCACGTCTTTACAGTA
>VYZT01071657.1:0-12429 GCA_013400735.1 Pomatostomus ruficeps | reverse complement strand
AACCAAAGTCAAAACCACAACAACATGACACATGGCTGTTGCTAACCACAAGAGTTTAGAGACAATTTATCAGTCACAGCTGTGTGTATGACCTGTGTACCACCAAAATACCCTTCCCCTGCCCATGGAAGTGCAGGAGCTCCTAAGCGGATTTCCTAGGCTGATTCTGTCTTTCCCACCGGAGGACAGAGTACCAACACCAGCTAATTGCAAACACTTCAGGAAGATAAGGGCCTCCAGCATGACCACTTCTTCATTCCAATGCATTTCTTAGTGCTTTTTTTTAACGTTGCACAGCATGTTGCAGTTGCACGGAAAAAAAAACAAAAAAAGGGGTTCTTCCATTATTTTGTTTCTAGCACTGAAGAGGAGGTATAATTTTCTTTGAATAGAATGCCAAAAACCAGTAACCATAGATTCTTAATAGAATTCATAATGGTTTTCACTAAGAACAATCTAATTAGAGCCAAATTGCTAATACATTTGATGCAATTATAGAGAAAATAGGTTCTCAGTAATTTAGCCTGTACATTATTCTTTGCTGAAACAGTTCCTTTCTAACAGATAGATATTATAGTAAGATTAAGTTCCTTAATTTAGGAACAAACTTTTTTTAAAAAAAGGAAATGACCACCTGTTTCCTTAAAATGACAATAAAGTGACATAATTTATTTTGCTGAAAATGCCTTTCAGTTGCAATGACTGACTTAAAGTTCTGTCCACTCACTAGTCCTTTTTCCAATAAAAAGTGAAGTAGCTAGCTAATAAAATAATCAGTAAGTATTAGTAATGTTTCACTAAGAAAAAGAGAAATGAAATTTAAAGTTTCCTTGATAACCAGCAATTCAAATGATCAAATCAAATACTAACATAAGTAATTTTTCCCACTTCATATTCAACATATTTTATGATGGTATGATGATATTTATAATTATACTATTGACTCTTTTGCAGATACTCAGTTTCTTCTGTTACTGAACTTTCCTCACTTATTTACTTGGTGCTCAGTTAAGCAGAAAAACTTGCTTCTGACAAGCAAATTAAGTCATATTTTGAAATGATAATTAACTGATAATAAGTTTGAAAAATAAATTGCAGAAAACATAACGCTTCTATTCCATAGCTATGGATACATTTTCCCCCTTTTACTTCAATCTACAGTTATATTTATTACTATTGGTGTTTTAGGTTTGGTTTTGTTTTGTTGGGGTTTTTTTGCATGAATGGACATATATCCTTAAGATATTATTTTATTAGGTATTTTCAAGAAATCAGAAAACAGTTTTATTTCTCAGGAAAGATCATCTGCTCTCTCTCTTCCCCTCAATAGCTCTGTAGTGGTTTTTTTGATGGATGCAGTTCCCTGACCTAAAATTTGGCTGATGTATGAGAACACCTTGGTTCCTGGTTGAAATCTCAGAGAAGATGATTTTGAGACTACTTGAACATATAAAAGCCTGGAGGTAGTTCTGTACTAGACACCATGACTTTTACCATCGTCTGTGCTTTTGTCCCTTTAAATCAGATTACTGCAGCATGTTCTACAATGTGCTACACTACAAATCACTCGAGAAACTAGACAAGATAACCCATTTAAAAGTGGACTGCCTTCTAGGGAGGACAAAACTCACAATTGTAATCATCTCATGTTATGAGGTCTCCAATTTTATTTTCTGACAAGAGTCTAGTTGGTATTGTTGAATTGTGTGGGGTGGTAACACAACAGTCATTAGCAACGTGACTAAACTAACCATCTTTGGAAACAACGCTGTAGATGCAAGAGGTGATGAACACAATTGATGTGGAAAAAACACAACAGTAGGCAAGATCCTCTTCTCCATCCTTTTATAGGTGTGTTTATACATAAAAACACATATAAAAAGATGATCTCTATGTGTGTTTATATATAAAAGCTCAAAACTATATACAACACTTTTAAACTAATTCTGCTATGGACTACAGCTGGGTTTATAAAAATGAAAAATATATGTTCATTTGAAGTCAGTGAGTGTTTCGACAATCTCGCCTGAGATTTGCAAGTGTCAATTTTGCAGTACAGTTCCTCTGGTGATATGAACTGCTATCATCTTACTAATATAGAAAATGGGGATTAGACCAGAAAAATCCAATATTCAGGGGAAAAAAAGAGTAAATGAAGAGTGTTCTTATGAACGGAATTCTATAGAAAGCAAAGTCAGTCAGTTTCTTAATGTATTCATGTGGGGAATAAGATCAATCCCAAAAAGTAATTGAGCCATTCCTGCACTCATTTTCTGTGTCTACTCCTTTCATTTATTCCATTCATTGTTTCTTGATCAAGATAATAATGAATCTTCAAATTTAACTATGACTGTTGAGTTCTTTCTTAGTAAAGAAGGTGTCTTGTGAGGCAATACATTTCCTTTATATTTACATAGTCTCTTTCATAACAATTCAGGAAAGTGAAAATTTTACTTATTTTGTGAACTTACAGTGATATTGGATGATATAACTTTCTAATAATTTAAATCTTTATATAACAGACAAATTCAGATACTTTACAAAATAGAGTGGAAAGAAGTGACCAAAATACAGTTTTCGGGGAACCAAAAGTTTCCAGAGGAGTGATAATGAGATGGCTGTTCCAGTGCAACTTGTTAGAAACCTGAAGGGACACCAGTGAAGTGGCAAGTAGAGGATGACTTCTCTGGATTACCAGAGATGATTTTGAACCATTCAACACAGTCATATGTGAAAAGCTAATGTCAAGAGTACCTTGAGAAACAGAATAGAGATCACTCGTTCCTTCAAAGAAAAAAGACTACAACAGCAGATATTGTTATGCTGAAAAACAGTGCCTGGGGGATAAAGATTAAATCTGATTTGGGCCCTAATATCAAAAATTACCTTCTATGGGTGTTATTAGAAGCATGAGTTTAAAAATAATCCTATATTGAAAGGAACAATAAATAATGAGATACAGGATAGCCATATGTAGGAGGACTCAGATCATTTGAGTGCCTGGTCTAACAGATGGCAATTGCAGCTCAGTTTAGATTAAGGAACATTAAAGTCAAGAACAAAGGACATAAAAGAATTAACAGCGTGGTTGTTTTCAGCACAGTGAAAAGAATATGGGCAAGGGCTGGAAACTTTTTTAACAGTTCAATAACTGAAGAATCGACAACTGATTCTACTTTCTGAGGAGCAGCCTCATATATAACCCAATATTATACAAACAGAAAGATCAAATATGTCTCCTTTAAAGCCTCTTTCAGTTCATTCTAGTGTATCATAGGAGCATATGCACTTAAAAAAAAATCAACTACTGCCTGGTTTTTTCTTTTACTAGGCAACATAGCACAATCCTTTAGCTATGATCCCAAACAGGTCTTGGAATCACTGAATAAAAGTAACACAGTTTTAAAAACATATTTCAAAGGATATCCTGAAGTAAAAGGCTTTTCAAAGCTTTCACTAGGTTAGCTTGGACCACAAGAAGCCATTTCCTGAGCTATTCTGGCTGACTTTCTGTTCTCATGGAGAAGTAGAAAGAAGACTAATGCACATCTCAAGTGCTACCACTAAAAACTCCCCTTTACCTTTCATTCCCCCATCAGCTAAGTGCTTGAATCCTCATCATACTCTTCATTGATCCAACTTAGTTCTCTCAAGAACAACATACTCCACTCTCCTCTCTCACATCCTGCTAACCCCACTCTGTAGACAGACAGGAAAAGGAATACAGTGCGCTGAAGCACTCTTTCTAATTATTGCACCAATAAACTGAATGTTAGGCAATCTCCTGAAAAATTTTTTATTTTGCTTTCAAAAGGTGCCTCCAGCATGGAGAACTTACATTTCCCAGTTTAAGTGCATGTCCTTGTTTGTAATTGTTCCATCATTATTCTGAATCATATTTGAATTACTACATAAACCTAAGCATTTCCTAATTAAATAGTAAAAATTACTGTCATACATAGGTTAGAGCAAAATCATGTTTCCTGTTTTTTTTGACAACTGCGCTAAAAATTCTTTAGGAAATTCCAAAAACATTGATATTAGACGGACAAGATGGACAGTAGAATGAAGTTTAGTTATGTTGTGACTGACAGAAGAATTTTTGGTATCTTGAATGTCTTTATTTGCAATCTCTCAAATGAAGCATGACTTGAATTCTATACTAAACTACCATGCCATGCATTATTTTAAAAGACATTCTATGAAAGTTTTTATTACACCTGGACTTTGAAATGTGGCACAGAGTGGCATTAGGAGAAAAGAAAAAGCCAATCAGACTTCATAGTAAAGTCAGCAAATTTAATAAAGTATGCTTAAAAGCTTTTCCTCTTCTGAATGGTATGATCTCCTTCTGTCTCAATCTAAATTTAAAAGTAAAAGAGAAAAATCATAAATTTCTATGCTACTTTACAGTAAAATTCACAGCTTGGTCCTGAGAAAAGACAAATATCTCATGCTTATGAGTAGTAAAGGTCACAAGTATAATTCTTCTAATGGAAGAATTAAAAGTACTACAAGAATGGAGAATAAAGACCATGCTAGACCAAGAAGAACCCTTTAACTTTGGGAAAATTCTTGAATGTTAAGTTTTCCACTTCTTTGAAGACAAAGGATACCTTCTCTTTCCCTCTCATCTCAGGACCACCATTAAAACACCATAACCCATTGCAGGGGACACTATTTCCACCTGAATGAACAGTGTGCTTTATACAAAGGTTTCTTTTAAGGAAATACAAATCAGCAGTTTCAGGAGCTCCAATTATCCTTGCAGTGTGCATCTGTGAAAGCAGCACCTGAAGTGTAGTATAGCTCAAAGACACGGCTGTGTCAAAACAACAGTAAGAAAGCCCAAAGTTGCACCAGCTGCCTCACTGGCTTCCTGCTAGCAAATATCCACCAGATTCTTGCTTTTGGAAAGTTCTTTCTAACGTAGGACTCATGAGAAGAAAGGCAGGAATATGTCTATGTCCATAAACCCAGTGCTTCTGAATACTCTTTTTGTGCCTCTAGGTAGAAATCAGAGCATACAGAAAACACCATAGAAGTTTGAGAAGAGGGTAGCATATGTGAAAATGAAGATTTTTTTTCTACTAGATCTAATATTACTTTCTTTTTCATCAGTCTTGCAAATACTATGCTATATATTCCAAAACCACTCAGAAATATAACACAATTGATTAATAAATTTAACACATCTCATTATGTAGGAATTATATATTTTAAATTAAAATTTCTGAGATGCTGAAAAATTTATGGTTGTACAGAATCGAACTTTTTAGTTCAAGTTCAACACTGTTTCCTTGTACCTTTATCTGGGAAAAGATGCATTAAACTGTCTCTGCTTCTACTGAGGTGCTAAATATATGTGGAAATCAACCATCAGAAGAGGAAAACACTTTCTGAAGCAATGAGAAATCTGCAAGGAAACATCTCTATTCACATGCATCAGCCTGATATTTAGGCGTTATGTAGAATACGACACTGGATCAGACGAACTCCACAATGTCAAGCTGATTCCTTAAAAGTCGACTACAGTTATTAAAAGTGCACTCCAGCCTGCTTGGCCTGGGCCTACCCCTTGGCCTCTGTCAATCACTCTTCTTTACGAATACGTAATCTTTTCTCTTGGTAACTACTCATGCAGCTTTGCTGGACCCTGAGCTGTTTGACTACGTTTTATTTAGAACTTCAAATGATTTCCCCATCATAATATAAAAAGACAATGTCTGGAATAAAATAAATAATTGTGAAGTGAAATTTTCAGTGGTGGTGGAGTCCATTTAGCAATCAGCTACTTAGGGGTCTTCAAGTGCCTTCTCTAATTATTAACCACTTTGCTATTTATTTTATTGGGTTTCCCCATATTTAAAAAATAGGAAGTTTATTTCCTTGAAAAGACAAACAGATTATACCCCCTTGAATGTTAAGGCAGCCCTCTGAATTCCATAGGGTTCTCCAAGAACAGAAGAGTATTAAACTATCCATAGATTGAATAAAATAGTGACATTCAAAAGGTCTATGAAGTTCCTCTTGCCCATCAGACATACATATATATATATCTACACATGTATATTGAGTGTACACCATGCCAGATAATTCTCATTGCTTAACTTCTAATATTACTCACTACAGAAGATTAAATACATTAAATGTTGAATTTTTTTGAAGGCTATTGACTCCATTACACTCCGAGCAGTTGCAGAAATCAATCGCCTTGCAGATTTCTAAAGCAGGTCTACAAGTTGCATAACTGACTATGTATGTTTATTTCTTCCCTTCTATTAGAACAATTTGAAATGCACACACACACACAAAATTTTGCTGCAGAAGGAACCAAAAGTAGACACAAAATTTCCCCAATGAATTCAATGGGTCAAAGGTTTCATTCCACTTCTCTCAAAGAGACTTCTCCACTGATTGAGAGAGGAAAAAGTAAAAGAAATAAGGAGAGGAAAAACCCTAATCCCCTCAAACCCCAGGTTCATGGTTCACTGGGTAAAGAACTGGCTGAAGAGCGTCTTGCAAAGGGTTGTGGTGAATGGGGCATCTGGCTGGTGGCCACTGAGCAGCAGTGCTCCTCAGGGCTCAGTTCTAGAGCCAGTTTGTTCAGTGTTTGCAGCAGTGATCTGGATGCAGAAGAGTTGAATTGAACGCACGGTTAGCCAGTCTGTGGGGGATTCCAAACTAGGAGGTGCTGTTGGCTCCTTCAGGGGACAAGAGGCTTTGCACAGGGATCTGGATAAATTGGAGTATTGGGTGGTTGTGTATGGCATGCAATTCAACAAGAACAAATGTTGGGTTCTACACCTGGGATACAGCAATCCCAGATGCAAGCCTAAGATGGGAGGGGAGTGTCTGCAGAGAAGGGTCTGGGGGTGCTGGCTGACAGGAAGCTCGACAGGAGTCAGCGGTGTGTGCGCCCTGGCAGCCAGGAGGGCAAACCTCATCCTGGAGTGCAGCAAACACAGCATCACCAGCCAGTCAAAACAAGTGATTATCCTGCTGCACTGAGCATTGCTGTGGCCTCTTCCTCAGTAGTGTGTGAGGTTATGGACGCTATTAATTAAAAAGAGCATCTCAACTCAAACTTTTCAGTAGAGCTGAAATTCCTCTATAATGTAATCTACTGGGTACCTACTTAGTGACTAAAATATCACTAAATATGCAGACTGGGTAGTTCAGAAAATTTGTCACAAAGTAAAAGGCTTCCACCATTAATTCGGGAATCAAAACTAATCTCAGTTTTTAGATACAAAACTAGCTTTCTTTTGTAGCATGTTTTTAGCCCATGAAAAAAGATCAGATCCCAAGAGTAAAGCCATCTATAAAAAGATCTGACATTAAAATGTCAATGCATAAATTCAGTCAATACTAAATTCAACAAAAACAAAAGATCAAAACATTAAAACTTTTAAGACTTTCCTAATAATGGAAGAAATCTTTGCAATTCATAGAAGAGAGGGGAACAGTCCAGTTTTCTTCAAAATCTATTTATTACAGTTGCTTGACAGATATTCACTCAGGCATACCAATATGTTGCGAATAAATGAAAAATAAAGATCCTTCTATTGCCTTTTTTAAAAAAAAAACCCCAAGCAAACAAAAAACCCCAAACCTAAAAAACCTACAAGAAAGAAAACATTAAATTAACCCCAACATTTTTTACAGAGACAAAAAGACAGACCATTCTGAGAGACTGATGACCCTCAAGACATCCACAGATCTGGGCCAGGATTTAAGTTTACTTTTTTTATTTGCTCAAAAGAACATAGATAATACTGAAAATTGCTCCACATGCAGTCTCATTCATGAATCTGAAGAAATAACTTAGAGACCATATGAAGCAAAAAGTATTATTGAAAAGGGAATAGGAAGAGACTCAATATTGACGTTGTTATTAAAATATTAGTTTAAAATACATTTCAACCAAGTGTTAGCAACTGAGTTAATAGCAGACATTTCCCAGGTCTGGAAACAAAAGGACAGGGGAGGAACAGAAGTAATTTCAAGAGAAATTATCTTTGTTCTAGCTACACTTTCAAAAAACGTTATGTGATTTGAAAATATTAAAATCTAATCTTGAAAAATTGTCTGGTTTTGGCACTTCATGTACTACTAAAACCCATAAGATTGATTAGTGACTTCTACCTAGGAAGAAGGCTGGAACAGCAGCTACTCTAATCTGATTGTTCTGTCTCTGATGTAATGAAAAATGTGGTTGCTGGTCTCTGGCATCTGCAGATCTTTTCCACTGCAGGTGCCACAAAGGCCTGCAAAGTATTTGAAAGTATAGGTTTACAATACAGCTGGGCATTAAGTAACATGGTTTTAATATTAATATGACAGTTGTAACAAAAATCTGCAGCAGCTGTAGCAAAAGAGTCAGGCAGAACTGAAGCACTCACTCAGAGCTCCAGCACACAGTGGTGAAGTCTGCTGAAATAAATGCCAGAAGGCCCCTCTGAATATTAACATTAATTAAGTAGGTTAGTGCCTTTTTTTGGTGGTTTTTATTTCCCATAGATCTGTAATTTCTAATCAATCTGGTTTATGCAATGAGATAGACAAGCCATGAGTATTCACGCCAGTGCACAATGCAAGTTCATGAACAAGGCCTTTTGCTGACAACACTTGACCAGAAATACTTGTGATTCTGCCCCTCTTGTTTCTGCTCTGCCTAGAAGAGATGTCAGTCACCTGAGTAGTCTCAGAACACCTTGTGGTTTGCACTCAGTGAGCTCAGCTGGTTGTTCATCAGATGCTCACTGTACAGCACAAGTAAGAGGGACCACTTCGGCTTAGTTCTGGGGTAATTACCAGGACAACATCAACAGTATCACATCTTCGGGTAGAAAAATGCTTCTGACAGAAACATGTCTGATCTAGACCCACAAATAATGCACAATCAGGCTTTGGAGAGCTAAATCAGCTCCTATGGAATACCCATGTCTCTGTGAGAACACCAATTCCTGTCCACCAAACTATTGCTAAGAGAAAGGGAATCCAATCAAGCAGTGATGGTCCTAGATATCCAACACAATAATCTACAACACTGCCACTTCCAAGTGTTTTGTGACAGTATTTTTTCCTACTACTTCTAACACGCTATTAAACATATTTAACTTCTTTTTACGACTTCTGACAAGCTTATTCTATTGAAGTCAGCAAATGCTGGTCTGAAAGAAAATGTACTGTGATTTCCATTTGTGATGCACAAGTGCATCCCAAAGTGAAGATGAAAAGCTATTCTCCCTGGAGTAGTATAATCTTAAGGCTTAGGCTACTGCTTGGGCAAAACCCACAGAAATAATTTTAGGAAGGCAATAATTTCTTCTCACCAATTTTCTTAACTTGCTTACTATTGAATGCTTCAGTGTGTGCAGAGTTAGTCTCATAAATCTCATTTAGGATAATGGAAGATCATTACCTCAATAGTTCTCACTCAGGGAAGCATATCCTGAAACATAATAGATAGAGCCAATATTTCCAAGCCTCCTGAAAAAAGGAAAACTTGGGCTTAGCAAATGGAAAAAAAAACTCTAAAGCAGGAAGCATGAAAACCATGCTAATTCTCTTAATAATGTGAACTCTGAACATAAAAAGAGCGAACCCAGACCCCTGGCATTGAAACACTTGGCTTCCAGTACACGAGTGGAAGGAGATCCTTACACCCAGCAGTTAAAGCTGTCTGAACAAGAGACCTGCAGGTTTACATTCCAAATCTAAAACTTTGCTCTGGAAGTTGTCTGGCTGTAGATGTTCCGTACTCACTGCACAAAGTCTCACAGACTCCTCATCCTGTGGTCACATTGGCTGGACTCTTCTCACTAAACCACATTGAATGCTAGCATTAGTTTGCTCTTAAATGGTACCCAGTTTCAACTGTTCTTCACTTTCTGATGCTGTTGAGCAAACGATAATCTCAGTAGGTTGCAACGGAGTCTGTTTCTTCCAGGAAAATTCCTCCTGTGTTTTAATGAGTCTAATTGGGACTGTTCATAACATCTTCCGATTGGCTACCATGTTTTCAGAGGAGGCACTACTTTCTGCAGCCTTAAAGTTTAAAAAAAATCCAGTTCCCAGATAAAACCAGATTTAAGTCCTTTTTGCCCTCATTGCTCTCCCCCTTAAGTCTTTTTCCCCAATTCTTTTTCCCACCATGTGGAAGAGTTGGAGGGGAGTTTACAGCATACTTCTGGTGTTGCCCTAAAGTGTGTACTGAGTGCCCATCCCGGAAATTAGCAAAAATATTGTCTGTAGGTTCACATTGAATTTATCGTACATTTGTTCTCCTCTGTAGAAAAGCACTAAGACTAATTTTAAGTGATAAAATGCCAACATGTAAATAATCTTGCGGTCTGTAAAGAGCATTCAAGGAGAGCTTTTACACAAAAACTTCATAACACTGCACAGTCACATTTTTATATAATCTCTCCTAATTCAGTTTTTAGGAAGTCCTGGGAGGGAGACACAGGAGAATCATCCTGAACATCTCTTGCCTGCCTGGGGAAAGTGCATCAGCAGTACTTTCCCTTGAAGGGTATGCACAGATCAAAATGGGCATCTTCTGCAGCTCATTTATTGCCCAAGTAAATTTTTTTTTAAAACTTGTCTTTCAGAGCATACAAGAAAGCCTAAAAATTTTTAACAGCAATAGTGACAACACATCTTACCTGCCCTTCTAGGCAAATCTGTTTAGAAAATTACACATCAGGGTGGCAGCACTGCACCCTGAATGCTGGCTGGAAATTCTAGAGTAGAATGATTCTCTCTTCACCTTCAGAAGCTGCCTGTAATTGTTTTGTCACTTGACTATCTGTTTCAGAAATAAGTGAATTTAATACACCATTTGTGCTCTGAATAGGATTTTAGATGTTTCCTTTAAACTAATCTGCTCTTTGAACATTTAGCTATGTCGATTTCTGTTTCAGAGAAATTATCAATACAACAGCACCCAGAACAGGCAAATGGTGTTCTTCCGAGTCCCACAGTCAACAAGACAAGACAGAAGCAGCAGTCAATAAAAACAGCCCTGCACAGGACTTGATGAAGTTCTTTGCACTGTTGATTAAGAGCAAGGAAGCAGGAAGAGAGAAGCACACATGAGGAAGCATTTCTCTATAGCACAAATCCCCCATGAACTTAGTGACTCACACCTTCCAGGCTTTGAGGCAGTACAGCCCACAGGAGCACAGAGCAGCTTTCCCAGTGATGTAGGGAGCAGGCAAAAGCACGTACCCCACAGCACCTGTACCCCCAACAACAGATAAACTCTGAGAAAATACTACCATCTAAATAAAATAAAATTTGCAAACTACCACCACAAAATGCCATTATTTCAGGGGTAATTTAGCTGTCTAGCCTTAACTTGACCTTCATTTTCTGACCAAAAGCAGTAATAAAAGTTCTACAGAAAACACAAGTTTTGTTTGGCCTTTCAATAATATTCTCTACAGGAGCAATTTTCTAGGGATAACTGAAGCATATCATTGGCCTGAAGCAACTTGTGCCAGGTTCCCTACATCCCCAGTAGGGAACAAGTGTGTGGGAGTGAATCCAGAGCTAAATATTTGCTTCTAACAGTCACAGTAACAGTTTGAGGTAGATGGTACTGATCATAATTTTATTTCCAACCATCCCTTTTTTCTACTCCCCCAGTTACAGACCGATTTCTTGCAATACCGGCTTGTGGGGTCCTGCAATGCACAGAGGTCTAAAAAGAATTGTTGTATTCTAATTTCTGAGAGCTTGGTTTCCAACAAATGAGGAATATTTTCTGATTGCAAGTGATGTCAGAAATTTTTGCTTCTCCTAGACCCATTAATTTGGCAAAATAAAGATTCTGCTTTATTTTCAACTAAGTCTGCTATGGCACTCTCAAATGCCAATTTGTTCTCGTGCTTTGAGGTCAGTACACATTTACTCACCTTAGGCATGATGTGTGGACATTTGCTCCAACTATGAGCATCTGAAATGCAGTAAGATGATGACATGACATACTTTTAGTCATGTATACTCTTATATGATGCTTCAGAGTTTGAAGTGGGACAGAAAGAAATAAGAAGAATTAAAGTAATGTAGTCAGACAGCCAGAAATGTTTATATTACTTGGTAACTTGAGAAGCCACCTTGAGTGTCAATGATAAAGGTTGCTCTCTTCAGAAACAGAGCAAATCAAGAACTTTGTCCTGGAGGCAGACTTCACATCACATTTTTTGTTTTATGGTTTAGATATTTTCTCTGCAGTTGCACACTGGGGTAGCTTTTCATTTTCTACGCATGCAAGGATGACTGCAGAAAATATCCAGAGATACTCCAGTGTGATTTAAAATCATGTGAACTTTAACAGGATTTACTCAAACTCTGAAGTTATGACGCCACATTTTCATTATGACACATTTTTCCTTAACGAAGTCACCAGGTGCTAAT